>PVLD010001830.1:85024-186377 GCA_004027595.1 Dinomys branickii
AAAATACAAAATTATACAGAATATAGTAGGGAATTACCACTGGATGTTGTATTACATAATGTTATCTTCATATTAGTTAACACAAAAACATTAAAGGAAATACCAAATTATAGAGAAGATAGTAAGGAATTTGCACTGGATGCTGTATAATATAAAGTTATCTTCACTTCTGTTAATACAAAAACAATTGAGGAAATACGGAATTATAGGGAACACAGAAGGGAATTAGCTCTGGATGCTGTCCTACATAATGTTACCTTCACCTTTGTTACTCAGTTACACAGATGATGGCCCATTTGATCATTCAGTTTTTCTCCCCCCTCATCTCCATTGCCCTACCACTCAATCAGTCATCTTCCCTGTGATAATAACTGTACTCCTGGGTTTATCTATACCCCTGGACTCTCGCCTTGGGAAGACATATAGCTGCCTCAGACTATACTATAATGTACATGGGTGTATACAAGCTGCCATGGTCGTAGGTGGAAAAGCACATATGCTCACAGCGGACCGCCCAGCTCCACCCCGTTGCTGTGCTATGGGTGGGGGTGTGTCCAGTCCGTGAGGTGCCCACAGCAGGGCCCTCAGCAGAGCAGCCACAGGGCCACAGCGGAGCAGCTGCAGGGCCCACTGCGGAGCAGCCACGGGGTCCACTGCAGTGGAGCAGCCATGGGGCCCACAGTGGAGCAGCTGCCAGGGCCCACTGTGGAGCAGCCGTGGGGTCCACTGCGGTGGAGCAGCTGCGGGGCCCACTGCGGAGCAGCCACCAGGGCCCACTGTGGAGCAGCCGTGGGGCCCACAGCGGAGCAGCTGCCAGGGCCCACTGTGGAGCAGCCGTGGGGCCCACAGCGGAGCAGCCACCAGGGCCCACTGTGGAGCAGCCGTGGGGCCCACAGCGGAGCAGCTGCGGGATCATGCAAGGTTCATATGTGCAAGCTGTAAGGAAACCCTCTTGGTCCTCACATTAATAGTTTGGGGTGAGTCCTGAAGACCGTGGATTCATCTCATTGTTGCCAGGAATAGGCAGTGTTTGCTCAAGCCGCCAAGACTCAAGGTGCTCCCAGACAGAGTTCAGGGTGGGAGCTGAGCCCCGGCAACCCAGCTTGTGCTTCCTGCCTGATGTTGGAGTGAGAAAGGCATGGAGCCACATGATCCACCTCCATCTGCATCTCCCTCCTGTTGCGGTGCTGGAGCTTCCATCTGCTCCTCGGCCGGATCCCTGGGAGCCTCTGCGGCTCACCACTGAGGTTCCCCGCTGCTCTCTGCCGGTAGCTGCTCACCCAGCTGAGAGGCAGGGGCCCACCATCTCGAGGCAGGCGCAGAGCCGGGCATGGTGCGCTGTGTACTAGTTGCATTGATTCTCTCCAGGCGCTGATTAGGAAGGTTGGCGCAGGGTGGGGACTCTGCCCCAGTGGCTGTCGCAACCTCTCATTCTCACACTGGGTCCGACAACTGCTACTGACCGCCATCGCCTCCTTTCCTGGCTGCGCCCTCCTCTCTCCAGCCCTGGACCAGCTCTCAGAACTCCACTCTCTTCTGGCCGAGTTGGAGGCCTTTGTGAGCGTGGGCCTCCAAAGCTGAAGCTGTGAATGCCAGAACAAGGGCGTGGGCCATGGGTGTGCTTGGAGCGGTGACTTCCTCCTCCGTCTCCTCTCCCTCCGACTGCGCCATGGCGGATCTCTGATCCTTTCCTCCAGCAGAGGTTTTGCTCAGTCTTTCTGAGGGCTTCAATTCCCATTTCAGATCCTTCCTGAGTTCAGGATACCCACCTCTTTCCCTTCTGTCCTTTGTCTGAGTGGCATTCCTCCGGGAGGTTCTGTCTCTGCTGCCTACCCGGTCGCCATCTTGAAGTCCCCTCGTAAAATTTATTTAGTTATTTGTTACTTTCTAGTGAATTGACCATTACATTTCTAAAGTTCTGAAATGGCCAACAGACCATAGAAAGATGCCACTTTAGCTCCTGCTTGAAACCAGCAGCTACAGAGAACTGCTGGCCTTGATTCAGGGCCATTCACTGCGAATTTTGACTAAAAAGAACTAGAGATCCGTCCTTTAGTATAATAACTAATTTGACAGAGTTGAGAAGAGATGGGATGGGGGTGAAGGTAATGGTGATGAGACCATTGGGAGGCTATTTTAAAAGTCCTAGCAAAGAATTAGAGTTAAAAGTTGAATATGAGAACATGTAAAAAGTTAAGTAATAGGAATGATAGAGCAGCTCTCCACAGTGGCGTTCGTATTACTGGGCGTTTTGCTGTATCGTGTTAAGGGTCACACCCAGGCCCTCACACAAGCTTAAGCAAACACTCTCCCACGGAGCCACACCTCTATCCCGTTTTTATTTTGAAACAGGGTCTCTCTTAGTTGCCCAAACTTGTGATCCTCCTGCCTCAGCCTCCTAAGACATTGGAGTTACAGATGTCCACCACTGCCCAGCATGTTTCCAACGTTTTGTTGTTAGTGTGTAATTTAATCCACTGAAACTTGAAAATTAGATAAAGAAACATGCTCGACATGCAAAAGATGTATTCTCTTTATATACCTTGGATTTGTTTTCTAAAGCACTGAGAAGAGAGCCCTGTTGGCTCAGCCTGTGAGAAATACTGAGGCTGAGGGGGATTCTGAGGACTCCTTCTATGCCATGCTAAGGGGTTTGGACTTTATTTTTGTCCCTTATTTCATTTGTTGATACCTGACCAATTTACTCAACATTTGCAATTCTCTACTCATATATATGTGCATGGTGTAAATGCGAATCTCTATTGATGCTCTACCAACAGCACTCATTAAGCTTATATTCAGCCAACCCAGGCTTTTAAAAAAATTTCTCTGGCAATGATTCACTATGATCCAAGTCTCCTACCTTCAGGTACAAAAAGAACAGCTCTGCTGCTGCGTCTGACCTATGTCCGGTAGGGGGCAGGATAGTTGGGGTGGAAATGGAGGCAGCTGTGGAGGCTGGACCGGGAACAACGCATTACTTTATACACCTGCTGAGGTCCAGTTTTGTGTAGTATCCACATACCAGTCTCAGACATTTCATTGACTCAGAAAGAGAAGCTGGGGAACAGAGTGGCAGATCTATTCTTAGATGAGTGGTGCTTAGCTGGAGTCCACGATTTGCCAGGACTGGACTCTTGTAGAAAATGGCTAAGAACATGCATGTTTCTTGGGATCTGGCCAGGCTTGAGCTGCAGCTCTAAAACTCAGCAGCTGTTAAAGTGTTTTTCCTGCTATTGGATTTTCTCCTACATAGACAAGGTGGTCACAGTATCAACCTCATGGGGTAGTCTCAGGGTTTGAATGAGAGGGAGTCTAAGAGAATGCCTAACGAAGGGTCTGACAGTAGCATGCAATAAAATGAGCTAGTACTAGCTTTTTTGGATAGGTTTCAGGGAGTTTTTAATCACCTAATTTTATGCATTGTTTTGTGAAAATTGCAAGAATGTGAGGAAGTATATATTATTCTTTTGGTAGGAGGGAATATAATGTATTGCTTAACATAGGGATTTCTTTCTGACAGTAAGATCTTCAAGTGATTTTGTAGTTGTTTCAACACCAGAGAGGGTACTTAGACAAGCTTATGGCACCCACTGGCCTCAAGGCAATCAAGAGTCATGGTAAACCTGAGATGTATAGGCTGCTATTGGCATGACAAGGCACATTGCTTTATAGAAAGCGTTTATTCTTTTATAAGAAAAAGGTATACCTCTAAAGTAATGATGATAAGTATTATCTAGTAAGTGCATAACCTAGTTACAAAATCATTGATTTTCATTACCAAGTATTAAGTACTATATACATGTTATATACTCATTAAACTGAGAGCACAGTAGGTCTGTTAATACCAGTGTCCCTATAAACACATGGGTAGTGTGTTGCACTGTGAGGGTGTGATAGCCATGATGTCATTAGTCAGTAGGCATATTTGCCCCTCTGGCCCAGAATTATGAAGTCACTAAGATGGGGCCTGCCACTGACTGAAAAGGGATGTGGTGTACAACTATGTGGCTTTCATGAGAGTCTCAAAGTAGTCTGCAGTTTAAAAACATCTACAAGCCCCAGAGCAGAGGACAAACAAAATCAGAGTAAAGGAGTAAGAAAGAACGTCCCAGACATAGAGGTTAAACAGTTGCCTTTTCTGTTTTCACAATAGACAGGCTTTTTAGGACAGTTTTAGGTTCCTAACAGTTGGAAGGAAAGTACAGAGGGTTCTGTGTACCTCCTACCCCCACATGCTCCCTGCCTTCCTTGTTATCAAATTCGTCCCACAGCATTTTTCATAATAGATGAAGCTGTGACACACCGTTGTCCCCCAAACTCCATGCTTTACTTCAGGGTTCACTCTTCGCATTTCTCATCCTATGTGGCAAATGTGTAAGGACGTATACCTGCCGTCACAGTACCACACAGAGGTGTCATTGCCCTAGAAATCTGTCCTGTTCACCTTTTCTTCCCCTTCCTTTCTGGCTGATCTTTTCACTGTCTTCAAGTCTAATATTTGACTTTTTCACAATGTCATATAGTTACAATCATAGACTATAGCTTTTTTGTGCTTCTTTCAATTAGTAATAGGCATTTAATTTTTTCCCATCGCATCTCATGGTTTGACGGCTTATTTCTTTTAGTGCTGAATAATGTTTTCTTTTGTATCCTGATATGTTTATCTGTTTACCTACTGAAAGACAGATTAGTTGTTTTTCAAGTCTTGCAATTATGAGTCAATCTGCTATAAACATTTGTTGTATAGGATTTTGTGTGGTCACACATTTTCAGCTCTTCTGGGTAAATACCAAGAAGTACGATCAATTGCACAGTTCCTTCCCCTTGTGGTCTACATCCCTGTGCAATCATCCATTTCCCCACAAACATTCCTCCTCATTCAAGCCCTTCTTGCCTGGATAAATGCACTTAATCCTATCATTCTTCCAATTGCTCCTCCTCATCCAGGTGCCACGACCCTATCTCTACCCACAGCAGCCCCTACTTATGGGTATCTAATCTTCCTGAGCAAGATTCCACACTGAATACTTTTCAACCTTCCTTCTCTACTGAACTCAATTTCTGCCTCCATTCCTATCGTCTGTGGTTCCAGATCTTTGTTAGGGAACTGAGAAATATATTCCCCCTGCTGAATTGATGGCTAGTATTGTTATTCTTCCGAGGTATGATATTTACATTTTAATAGGCCAAACCTTTGAAAGTAGTGCTCTAGATGGAGTGGGAAGGTTGGAATGGAGATTTAGGCCACCTGGCTGACTAGTTATTTTGGGGTCTGGAGGTCTTTATGAACTGCTGAAATACCGCTCCATGATTGACTGTTTCCTCTCTTGAATAAGAACCACACCTGTGAATTTTCATCCCGTAGTGACTAAGACTTTGTTAGACCTCAGGAAAGCCATACATTTACGTTATCTTGATTTTTTTTTTTTTTTTTTTTGGCAAAATGGGAATAGCATTAAACTTGCTGCCTAAGAATTAAATATAGATTGAATCTTTATTTTCTCCTTTTGTTTATGGCATCTAGAAAATAGAAAGTGCTAGCAGTTATGAATTTAAATATGAAACTTAAAGAACAGAATATCACTGTGTTAGTGATAGATTTTTAAAGAAATCCCTTTGGGAAAGATTAAACTTTCATTTATACAGTGAAAGAAATAGCTGTCTTACCCCTTAAAGTTGTTTTGCAAAGTCTACCTTAAAATAACACAAACAAAAAGCTTTCTTCTCCAAGAAGCACTTTTTAAAAAGGAGTGAAAACATAGTTGTTACATTACTTCTTGTGTGTCATGTGATGTGAAAAGAAAATTCTGGAAACACATGTTTATTTTTTGCAGCTCCTGACCACTGGGTTTGGAAAAACTGCCAAGTGTGACTTAAAACTTGCAAATACAGTAACTTGCTTTGAAATTTGGGCCCATAACCTCTTGGGCTGTTATTTGTAGAAATGGAATTGTTATGTTAACTTTGAGTTCTTCAGATCATTTTGCTTCCCTGAAATCAGTTGCTTGCAGATTCACAACAGATTCCAATGAATGGATACACTAAAAGTAACTGACAGTCCTTAATATACAAATGCCCAATGTGGGACATTGTCAATTCTTCATGAAGTACTCTGTATGCTTCTATACAAGTGCTTAAGAACAGTCTTGAAAAAAAGATGTTGAAAACTTGCCAACCCTCCTTTGTATTTTGAAAGTCCACATCAAGGAAGGGTAGTAAATAGTCATTGAGTATAGGAAAAAGGAAACTATTAGCATTGTTTTTTTTAAAGATAAAAAAAGTGTCCCAAGGAAAAGCTTCATAATCTTTGAAATATGTATATGTTGTTTAATCAGCTTAAACAAACGACTATTTAAAATTATGCTTCCGACTAACTAGACAAAATAATTCATTACTGGCTAATTTTAAGAACAGTAAACTGGCGGTTTCATTAAGGGCATACTTCAGGACAGCTATTTCTATTTTATATCATTTACAAATAACATGCAGTGTGGAGTAGATAAATTTGAATATCCAATTTTAAGAAAAGATACACCCCACACACAGTCTAAAACATACCTGTTTGAAAAAAAAAAAACATACCTGTTTGCTTTTTAAAATGCAGTAGCTACTCCTCAAATTTTTATTTCTCAGCCCCTCATTTTTGTTTCAGGGACACTGGTCTGTTATTATTAGTGCACTGAAATGTTCTCATTTGATTTGAGGACAGATTTCACTGTTGCACATTTTTGACCAGCATGATAATATAAAAACCTTGTAATAGAATTCTCTGTGATCCAGCAATGCAGTCAATGTGCTGAATTTCTAGAACCCAGGGGGTTGCTGACTTATCGAGTCTCTCTGTGTTATAAAAACTAACTTTAAAAAATAGTACTTTACAGTGTATGAAGGATTTGGGTGTACATCGTCTCATTCAAGTTTAACAGCAGCCCATACAGCAGGTGTGAGTATTCCCTGCTTAGGTGACGGCTAGCCCTCTCTCTCTCCTTGGGATTTTGTTACCGTTTTGTTACAAGCAAAATGGGAAAAACTCCTGATTTTCAGTCAGCACTTCTGTCCTCTTGGAAGAGGCCAGACTGAGGGGCTGCCTCATCTCTTCATACTGTTGGCAGCTAATCCTGAAAGGAAAACAGGGTGTAGTCCCACTCCTAACAGGGCAGGTCTGACACCCACGGGTCCACATCTCCGTGGCTGGCCGGTTTGATGGCAGTTTATTTTTACACATGTTCTTAAGACTTTAAACATGAGTGGATATGAGCTAGATAACCTGTGAAATGCTAATTCTGCTTAGTAGGTCTGTAGAGAAGCCTCAGTCTGCTTCTCTAAGCATCTTCCAATGGACCGATGCTTTGCTTGCGAGGGTGGCGCTGGTAGCAGTGGGTCCTAGAGTGTCCTGCTCCACTTCTTAAAGTTTATTCTCTGCGAATTTATCACTCACTAGTTCAAGGATTGAAATACACGGTGACTAAAATTGCGTATTTTTTGTTAACTTTTATAAGACAATATAACAGGAACTATAGAAATGACAATTTTATCCAATTTATTCAATACAAGAATCGACTGATTGAATGACCCCCGCCCAAGAGATGCTTGGGAGAGTCAGTATACAAACAAATGCGCTGCTCAAGTGACGCTGGGTGATGCTTGCTGTACACTGTAAATCGGTTAATGTGTTCTGCTTGTTTTCTCCCGGTGGGAGAGGAACTTGATTTTCTAGAATTCCTGCCTGTGATAGGGAGGCAAACTGACTTCCAGGGCTGGTGGTGGGAAAGAAAGTGTTTCTCTTTTGCCTTGGCTGGAAGCAACCTTCTCCAGCAGGAAAGAAGAAAGCAAAAAGTATTAGAGCTCCTTCTGATCTACCTCATTCCCCAGTGGGTCAGAGCCAGGAATGCACTGGGTTGAGTTAACACAGCCATTCTGAAGTATATTCTTTAAGTGTTCATTTTCTTGACCCTAGGAGAGACAAATGGTAAACAAACTACATGTGCGGTATATCGGATAGAGTTTTGATGTCTTATTAGAGTAGACAGAGTTTGCACTGCATAGGGGACAGATAAAGACCATGGAGACAATATCAAGAAGGAACGGCAGGTGCTGAGGAAAGTCACTTTCCCGCATCTCTGCACATCTGGCAGTGGAGCCTGTATTTGTTCCTGGTGTTCAGGTCGGGGAAGGGACTTTCCTGGTTTGTGGGGGAGTCTGTGTATGCTATGCCTCCTCTCTCACAGCTCAGAGATTCATTGTAGCTGGAAAATCTTCCATGTGGACCCTATGAGGCCCCTGGTATATTTGCTGCTCTCTGATATGTGAGTCAGTCATCTGTGACTATGGCCATCTACTTGCAGAAATTCACTTTCTTGCCAAATAATTAAGGGGACATGAAAGCGTACAGTTGAACAAATTAGGAAAAGGCTTCTAGTTCCTCTAATGGTCATGCCCTCGTGGGCTTCTGAGGTTATCCAAGTTGAGAGAATGAGCTCCAGAGATTCATGGATGGGTAACTTGGTGGGTACATAGCATCATACCTGGAACAAGGAAAGGACTCCAGATTTAGCTTTTGAACAAATACAAGATCGGATGACTGAATGCCGTGTCAGCATTATCTAATGGGCTAGGCACTGAAGTGTTGTCTAGCATCCCGGGACACTAAATATGAAAAGGGGTTTCCAGATTATGTGAATGACACGCTGTTATGAAAACAATTGCCGTGGTTTTGGTTCATTAGTATGTACACTTGGTCTGAAGGAGATACTCTATTCCAGTTTTCTATAATTGTGTGGTACATTAGCGTAGTCACACTTAGATGGGGGTTTCACAGAGTCATCACTAGATACCAGAGAACTTTGTTCTGAAAACCGCTGTAACAGCTCTTTGTTTTAGGACTGACTCTTGCTATTTGAATGTGCCTTTCACTTTGTTTTCGTTACAAATGTTTTGCGTACTTCTCTAGGTCAACATTAAAATAACGCACCACTTACTGAGCTGACTTGCCACGCTGACACACTGTATTCTAAAGCAGATGTGCTCCAGATCTCTTGTTTCTGGGCCTGAGGTGATGCACTGAAATTCTGGGGACTCCGATTTGCTCATCTGCAAACTGGGTACAGTGTTCCATTTCTACAGAGGAGCTGTGGCCATGAATTAGGTATGCGTTGTAAAGGGTTTTGATAGCTGGGAAGAATGACCCTTTGAAAAAGTGGGACACATTGCACTTATTCTTACAGTATTTTCTTCATTCCAATTATAACTTTTTCTCCTTTCTCCCAGAACGAGGGTGGAAAATGGGAAACGTGAGCACAGAAGGAGGCGCTGATTTCTGCCACTGAAGGAGACATTGCAAAGCTGGAAGGGAGCATCACACACCCAGCACAGGCTCCTCCTGGGTGGGTGTGATGTGAAATTTAAACATTGCTTGGAAGTGAGGCAGTGGAGACTCCTTCAGAGCCTCTTAGGTTTGGGGACAAAAACAAGAACAAAAACCAAACGAAAAGAAAGAAAGTAAAAGAAAATCATGGTTGGTGTGTGAGTCCGTATAGGTATAATTTAAAATACTTAAGTTGCCCTAATTAGAGAGAGATTTACAGCTTTTTAGTCTCATTCTTTGACAGCAGAGAAAGTGGAGATTTACAAAGTTTACATTGCATATGTCAGGGTTGTAGGATGTCACAAGCACCATTTTCAAAAGATTTCATAGTATTAAGATGAGTTCCAAGAAGCCACACCAAGACATTGGAGTCTACTCTGACATGAGGTTGTGACTTATTAGACCAAAGTTTTTTTAAGTGAATTTACATTTCTGTTATCAATTATCAGGGTTCTTATATCTTCTGGGTCTCTCAGACAGGTCTCTTGGAATTCTTAGGCTTCAGAGATGGACTCTGGTCAACTTAAATGCAAATAAACAACAACAACAAAAATACATGAATGAGCATGTTATTAGAAAGATATCCTGTAGCCAAGGAACAAAAGAAGAGGACAAACACCAAGGGCTCAGGAAGCTTCCCACCAGCAGGGCTGCAGGGATTCCTATAGTAGAACATGGTGGAGGGTCTTCCTGGGGTCCCGCAGGGGATGGAGTGGCTCAAACCATTGCTCCGACAACTTATCCTGGGAAAGCTCCATGTGCCAGGGCCAGAGGATCTGATGAGTCCAGCTGCGGAAACAGGCCATAGTTTGGCTGGGCTTGGGCAGAGTGGGTAGGCTAGAGTGAAGCATTTAGGTAGACAGATGGCCAAGATGAGAGCCACGGGCAGATGGAGCAAGGAGCTGTTCCAAACATGGCGGGGGATGAGCCCAGTTTCCAAAAGAGGAAGTTATAGATCAGGGGCAAACATATACCTTTGTCCTGGAATGTTTTCATTGTCGTAAATAGGGGCAAGTGCCATGTGTACAAGTATTCTCACTTTTTTTTTGTGGCCCTGGGATTGAAGCCCAACCCTTTATACTGAGCCACATCCTAGTCTTGCAATTGTTATTTTCCTGCCTCAGCCTTCCTACCCGTTGAGAACATAGGCATTCACAATCATGCATGGTTCAAATTTTTACATTGTAAAATAACTTGAAAATATATATATAAGCTTGGCAGGGTGCTGGTGTGTACCTATAGTAGCAGCTACCTGGGAGGCTGAGGGGTAAGATCACCTGATACCAGGAGTTTGAGACCAAAGTGGGAAACATAGCAAGACTCTATCTTAAAAAAAGACAAATAAAAACAAATCAAAACCAAGCAAACAAAATTTAATTGTTGACATTCAGTTTTACCTGATATTTTTTACTTTGCTATTGTCTAATTATGACTTTTCATAACGCATTCAAATCAATTAGGCTGGGTGTTGTGGCACACACCTGTAATCCCAGCACTTGGGAGGCTGAGGCAGGAGGATCATTAAGAGTTCAAGACCATCCTGGGCCACAAAGTGAGCTCAAGGCCAGCCTGAACTGCATAGCAAGACCCTGTCTCAAAAAGACAAAAAAAAGAAAAAAAAAATTAAATAAAAAAAATTAGGAAAACTATCACAACTGTAAGAAGCATTTTACTCAGTTTGATCACAAGTTCATTCATTCATCAACTCATTCATTCAGTGCATATTTATAATACACATTTGGAAAATACAGGATTCAATTTACGAGGCAAAAAAGAGAAGCAGAGATTTTGTTTTTGTTAAGCATGTGTTACAGGACAGGCTAAACCAGAGGCTCTTAAGCATTGCTCTGGGAAGGCCTGTGTCAGAGCAGGAAGGGGGCGGCTGGATAAGTGTTTCTTTGGGCTCCTGTTGCCATCCCTGCACCTCATCTCAGTGGTTCCATCTAGTTTAAGCAGGAGGGCTTAATTTTTATTTATTGGATTTCAATGCAAGATTTCCTTTCATGAAAAATAATCTACTGAACTAAACTACTGTTATCATATTCACTGTTAAGCCTTCCTGTTAGATTTATTAAATAAATATCTCCATGGTCCCCACCCAGAAAAGTTGTGCACATGTATATTTAGACATGGAAACCTCATATTTTTAATGAAAAACAAGGATTTTGAATCATTTGGAGTAAGCACAGAGAGAACACTCACCGCGGATGATGGTCTATGTGATGTCCTCTGGGGGAATCATAAACACATAAAACAGCTAACATCGCAGCTTAACTCCTCTGGTAAGACAAAACAAACAGAAACATATTAAAGGTCAGAGGGAGAACTGACGTCAGTGGGCAGTACCCAATTATTGTGCCCGGATCACCTCGTCTCTATCTAGAGGGAGCTAGAAGGGAAGGAGCTGACACAGTCAAGGCAGAGAGGGTGATATCAGGGACGGCATTCCGCTTAAACCTCTCAGAGTGTGAAGATGAAAGAAAGCTAGGAAATCTCTTTATGTTATGGATTATTTCTGTATCTTCAAATTACCTATATCCTAGAGTATCTTTTGAACAAAATAAAAAAAGAGAATATTTAAAATAATCTCCTTTTCTTCCTTCTTTCTTTCTTTCTTTCTTTCTTTCTTTCTTTCTTTCTTTCTTTCTTTCTTTCTTTCTTTCTCTTTCTTTCTTTCTTTCTTTCTTTCTTTCTTTCTTTCTTTCTTTCTTTCTTTCTTTCTTTCTTTCTTTCATTTTTGGTACCAGGAATCGAACTTAGGACCGTGAGCTTGCCAGGCAAGTGCATATGCCACTGAGCTGTATCCCAGGCCCTCTTTCTCCTTTTTTGATGTGAGGTTGCTAGGCCAGAAATGAAAAGTAGTCACACAGTTTTATTATTGTATTTGGAGGATGAGAATTTTTATTTGTGTTGCTATACCCATGAGAAACAATGTAAAGTTAATAAATATCAAAATTGCATACATAATTAGAGTTTTTGTATCTACATACTTTGCTTTAAATATGGTCCCTGCCGTGAGCAGCTTGACTCTATGGCTTTCCGCTATGTCTGTATTTGAAGCCCCTAGCTTTGTTCTTCCTCCATTTAAAACATTTTTTTTCATTTTTCTTACAGATTTTATTTCTTCTGACTACTATTTACTTTTTTTTTTAATTTTAAAAGTAAAAGAACAAAAACACTAACAAACATACACACAGTAGCACAAGAACAGTACAAAAACCGAACTACAGATAAGGTGGCAGGGGATCAACAATGGTTGTTGTATTACATGTTGGTAGCTTCAAAGTGTATACTCACGACAATACAAATAGACATACAAGGTTGATCAAACAACTAATCACCAATCATTTACAACATTTTTAAGAGCCTTTTTCCAGTGAAATTTCACCCAATGACTTGACTCAAGTCAAAAGGAATTCAAGAAAGAAGAACAGTCATGAGCTTTCTTGCCGTTGGTGTGATGGTATTTTCCAGCATACTTTAATAGTCATGAATTATGCCTTGGAATGTAGGTGAATTCATCCTAGATAGCTTATTTTGTTAGCAATCAATAACTTTCAAAATATACCTCAGCAAAATGGACTTTATTTTAGAAACATTTTTATTTTTAAACAATGAATATTATATGTCAACAAAAGGTAGGTTAAAAAGTATGAGAAGTTTTAAAGGTGTGTTTCTAAGGAAAAAAACAATATATTTTCATTGTACTAAATTCTAAAGATGTAGGTTCATTAAAAGCATAAACATTTTGGTAACTCTTCAGCTGGCTAGTTTGAAGTAGTTTTTTTTTTTTAATAGTTTAAAGATGTAAGTTTTAAAAATATTTACCATGCAATTGTATCATTGTATTTAAATTTTGTTTATAATATTTTTATGTGAAATTATTTTGTAGAAAGGCCTCCTTTTTAAAAATTGAGCTAAAATTTGTTTTGTTTTGTTTTATGTTAAATACGATTCTCTTTCCTATGTACAACTCTCTTTCCCTTCTTCTTCTGAGTATTTTGGAGTTCTCCTGAGGCACTTTTTGTGATCTGGACGTTTTGTCCTGGGAACCGGAAACCAAGACTTGAATAGATGCCCTGAGTGAGTTCCGTCTAGTTTGCTTTGCTTCTGTTCTCAGGTAGGAACTGTGTCTTTCTTGGTCTGGAAGTTCAGTGAGCTTCATATTCAGTCAGATCTAAGATGAGTTTGTGCAAAACAAGATTGTTTTAATCAGTGTAATCGGTGTTTTTCCTGGATGACCAAAGAGAAGCACTGAGAGAGTCTGCAACTGTTTGCTCAGAGGCAATCTGTGTGACTCTGCAGTTCTTTTATAGGTCTCTCTGCCATTGTCATGATTCTAAAACTTTTATTTAACACAAAATCAGTTATAATCTTCCGGTTTCCTATTTTGTGCTAAGTCTAGCTTTAAAAGAGCTTTTCTGAAAAAAAAAAAAAAAGCAAAATCCCTTTATGTTATGTTGTGACTATTATAATTGATTAAAAATATAAATACCCTTTGGCCAGCATCTAAGTCAAAGTGTTCTACATATTTTAATAGTGATGAGAAACTAAAATTCCCTAGACAGAGGTAGCAACTGTGTCTGATGGACAGTAATCATCTGAACAGTGATTACCATTACTACTGCTAAGCTACCTGCAAGTAATCCACTGTCTTGACAAAAGGAAATTACAAGATCATATGATGATCTTTATCAACTGTTTTTCATGGAACATAATGCTTTAAATGTTTTTCTGCCTGGAGGCAGAAAATTCTATACTAAGTAAATTAAATATTACATACTCCTGGGACTGACCACATTCTAAAATAGTTATTTCATTTTAGTTTCATCTATCTATATATGTTGTAATGGTACCTACTGCATGGAGAGGTTAAAGTATTTAGGGGAATACCTTGCTCAGACCAGAATTCATTAAATGCAGCTGTTCTTATGACTACATTCAATGTGTTTTGCATCACCATATGAATATTTTTCATTTAAAAAAATCTTTAGTTGTAAAAGGATGTTGCCAATATCACTTAAGAAATGACGGTTATTGGTAGCAGCATATTTCAATATTTTAGGAATTACCCATAAATGACTTCTAAATTCCATAATCTGATCTAATTAACTCTGATTCTACTGTTTTCTATGAATCTAGTAGTGTGCATCACTGGTACCAGGTACCAGGCATACACAGTGTGAAGGAGGAAGAGTTTATTTAGCTCATGGGGGGATATAGCTTAGTGGAATAAGCGCCTGCCTAGCAAGCTCAGGGTCCTGAGTTCGATCCCCAGTACCACAAAAAAAAAAAAAAAAAAAAAAAAGATTAAGTTATTTAGCTCATGGTCCTAGAGCTTGCAGCATATTGGCAGCTGGCGCCAAGGCAGGAGCACCATGACTGGGAGGGGACATCGGAACAAACCTGCTCGATTCGCGGTGGCCAGGAAGAACAGCACAGCAGAAGAATGCCAGAGAGGAAGGTGTGAGATGTATGAATATCATCTTCAGGGTCATGTGTGCCTTCCCGTCTTACCCCCACACATCCATGGGTGTGCGTTATTACCTTCGGGAAATCTCTTACTCTAGTCATGTTGATAATCCTGATTTATTTTATTATTATTATTGTTTGGTACTGGGACTTGAACTCAGGACCTAGCTCTTGCCGGGCAGGTGCTGTGCCACTGAGCTGCAGCCCCAAATCCCCAACAATCACAATTATAGCGACAGTGAATATACATTATGTATTTATTGCTTGAAAAGTTCAGTTTACAATGTATACCAAGCTTTTAGTGTTCACTGCTATCTTGAAAACTTGGTTTCTTCAAATTGTCTTAAAAACACAATGTTAAAGAAATAATAGTTATGTGGGACAATAAGAACTGACTTAAAAACCCCCCTAGTGTTGGATATCGCATTTGTATGTGTTGTGAATAGTATCACCACAAGTGTCTTTCTGTGTACAACTTATTGCTGTGTACAATTTAAAGGGAAGTGATATATTTTAAATATTTTTCTGAAAATGTATAGCAACTTATCTGGTATTCCTCATCCATTGGGGGCACCTAAATTAAGGCTTTCTTTTCTCTTTTTTTTTTTCCATTTCAACCTGTTACAACAAAATGTAAGTGGATGGATTCTTACCCCTCATATTTAACACACATAAAATTACCCCCATCGTGGCATTTAATGACATATCTCAAACCACACAGAAGTTTTAACAGTTATCATTCATCTCTGAAGTTACTCTAAGTAGAAAGAGACTTAGAAAAGAATTATATTATTGGATATAACAACTACGAGGATTTAAAATGGGTAATTCTTCCAAAGAACACATGGCCAAACTGAAATTATCTGTATTTTTGCCCTCATTTTAAAGGTAAAATGCAACCAGAATGAGAAAATTGATCATCGACCTTTGTCTAACTACCTGGTCCTCCCTGTGGGTGACGTGCTTGCTGCTGCATTAGTCACAATTACCTTGTTAGCCAAAGTATGTTCACTGGATGTTGGATTGAATGGAAATGAGAGTAGTGGAATTTATGTGGGAAGAGCACATTGCACATACGAGGTTCCCCAATTAGTGCTTCCCTCTGGGCAGAAGGAGGCAAAAGGATTTTCCAGTGAAACAAAAAGATAAAAGTCTTTCCCATTTTGGAATTTACCCATTGAAAAGAGAAGATAATACAGATACTTTTTACAGTGTACTTAGAAGCAGTAAGGTTCCACAGAAGAAATAAGGCAAAGAAAGGTGTAAAGAGCTGGGGCTGGAGTAAGGCTTCATCCCCTTGCCTGTGTGCTCAGGAAAGCTTTCCCTGTGAAGCTGACTTTTCAGCTAAACTTGAAAGAGGTAAGGAAGTGAGCATCCAGGTGGACGCTTGGGAAGAGTTATCCACTGTATCCAATTCTGGGAGTCCAGGAATGTCTGATTAACTGGGCTGTTGTCATTAGAGTAGTCTTGGTGAACTGGGTTCAAAAGATATGAATGAGAATTAAGAGAAGAAAGTAGAATTCAATAGTCGTCCCATGGGTCACTGAAAAGTAGAAAGAAGAATTCTGCATGGTGGTTCATATTTAAATCTGGTTCTGGTTAAACCTAGAAATATTTGTGTTGTGCAAGCAAAATGTAGTTATCACAGGGTGTATCACAAAAGTGAGGGTCCATTTCTTCTCCACAGACACTAGAGCAGAAAGACTGTTATGCCGACAGAAGCAGCAGTGACCACTATTCTACAAAACCCCAATGATTCTTGACCGCAGCACTTGGCATTGAACTGTGGGCATTGTGGTGCTTGCTGTGTATTGTGGGATAACAACTACCACCTATGAAGACCCACTGGTTTCCATCAAGAAACCTGGAGGAGTTAAATTCAAGTAGCAAGAATTGTAAGTTAAGGACAGTGAATGACTGACCATTTTAGCTACCAAAAGAACACGGTGTATAGGAAATACCCCTCTGAAATGCCCAGAAATATGCATGTGCGTGCATGCATGTGTGTGCACTTTATAGGGATAAATGTTCTGTCAGAGTCATTTCTATTTGAAATTTATTTTAACCTAATTTGTCTGTAGTAACAAATGTTAATTAAAAATGGATAATTAACAAATGGGTAATTTATTATTCTTTTTCAGTGTCAAACTAAAAATTTGATGAAATTTTTTTTGATGTAACTGTTTTTATTACTTTTTTCTTCTTTAGCCCTAAAGAGCAACTCATTGAGCTGGCAGCAAGAAGGACAGGAAGTGGTTGTGAGCCCTGATCTCAGTAGTAGGGAGGTGTGACTACAACTATAAACCTGTAACTTAGTGCATTTTCTTAGACAAACGGAATGAGAATGATCACAGCTTCTTCATACTGTTATTTTTATCTGGTTATTTGAAGGGTAGGTCATCAAGAGAGATGTAGGTCAGAGAAGGAGGACTTCATTACAACATTAAGCAGCATGGGTATCAGCATTTTGGTATTCAAAACTCCTATTTTTCCTTGGTAACCAGGTGTGATATCTGCATATACAATTAGCTGTGTTCTGGATAGAAATCCTGAACTCAAGGAACCGGAAAATTTCACATAGGGAAATAAATACACCATTGCTTCAGGGCAGACTTTGTCTTCCAAAGACTGTTTATAAATATCCTTGCCAATATAATCTGGCCAAAGCAGTCATTGATTCTGCTTGCAAGATATGCAGAAAGTGAGCCCCTATTGAGAACTGTTTCCCAACAAGATTTCCTACTGACTTTGAGAAAATAATCCAAATGAGAACAATACAGTTTTCTGGCTTTTGAGGGTACTTCTTGCCTGAAAGCAACTTTGTCACAATCAAAGAACTGTCATCTTGCTAGGATCTTCAGACTACTAACTATTGTCCAGGGCGGTGTCCTCCCATGCATGAATCCCCATGGCTCTTCAGCCAGGGTTACTGCAGCTGGACAACTTTGTAAGCATAGCTCTTCACTCGTTAGTTTTTCTTCTACTTTGTCTCATGTTCTGAAACTGAGGGCATTTGGTCCGAAATAGTTACATCTAGCTACCTGCTCAGCCAGTGCTCTGGGGTGGAGTCTGGCATTGAGAAGAGATTGCTCAAAAAGAAGCTTGACACAATGGCAAAATCATAAACCATAACTCCATTAAGTCCTATTTTCATATTGGATAGGCAATGAAATTGTATTACCTGCCTCTGCAATGGAAAGGAAATCAATATGTGCTGTTTCTTCACTTAATGAATGTCCTTCCTAGCCTCTTGGCTGTGGCTACCTCTAGCATTTTACATCAGCATGGTCAGAAACACTGTAAAAATGTGTGGGCATGGCCCTGAGTATATAGAGGGCGATTTCTTATGTCAGTGTCCAGAATTTTTAAACCAGTCATCTGTCATTATGGCTAGAAAAAGGACCTAATCAAGACAAAGCAAGTATTACTCGGAAGAAAGTATTATTGAATAAAGATTGCTTCCTCCATCTAAGATTTCTAGGAACTGTAGTTATGTTTGTATTGTCTAATAGAAAAAGTGCTGGACCTGGAATCCATTTCAAATCACATATTTCTTATATGAGCTTGAACAAGTCACTTAACATTTCTGATTCATAGATATTAACATTTTAAATGAAGGGATTAATCTTCTGTTCACCTCATAAGTTTGTAATGATTATTGAAATTAACAATGTGCTCTAGGTACATGAAGGGGCTTTGATAACCAAGATTGATACAATTCTAAAATGCTATTATAATTACACAATATTTAAATTTTTTTCTTTTTCCTTTTTTTTAATTTTAAAAGTAAAAGCACAAAAACATATTAACAAACAGACACAAAGTAGCATAAGAAATAGTACAATCAAAACTGATTTACAGACAATGTGACATGGACTCAGCAATGGTTGTTGCTTTACCTATTGATATCTTTGACGTGTATATTCATGAACACAGATACAGACATGCGAAACTGGTCAAACAATCATCTCAACAACAGGAAAAAAAAAAAAAAAAGAAACCGGAAAGCATTAACAAAGAGGCACAAAGTAGTACAATAACAGTAAGATCAGAATTGAATTATAGACAAAGCATCAGAAAACCAACAATAGTTGCTGCTTTGCAAATTGATATCTTCAAAGTGTGTGCTCAGGATAACACATACAGATATACAAGATTGATAGGATCAATATTTAAATTTGATAGGATCTTTTTGACATAAATGTTTATTTCCAGGGATTAAAAACTACCCCTTCTGCTTGAGTTTCTTGGTGTATAAAAATTGCGATTTGGTTGCACACCTACAGAACTTATCTGGTAGACACTGAATGCCTACAACATAGTAGAGTAGGGTGTTTGGGACTCAGAGTCTGGGACCCCAATGTGGAAGACCACGTACCTTTACAGGATTTTTTATTTTAAAGAGAAAAAGAACAGTAAAAACAAATGAAGACAAAAACAAAACAATACAAAAACTATAATCTGAACAACTTTGTTGATGATAACAATATGTAATATACGATCTTTTAAAATATTGATACTGTGAAACAATTTACTATTTCCTTGAGTTTGAGGAGTTTTTAAAAATATAGAGTATGCAACGTGATCCATAAAAAGCAAAATGCCTGTAAGAATGAATAAATAACATCTAGAATACCTTAGGTGGATCTAAGCAAAAACTAACATGTTTCACTAACGTTTTTCTTAGTTGCATAATTTCCAAATGTAACCAACAGGTTTGAGTAAGTGGTTTATTCAATTTTTCTCTAATGTCTGCCAAATTCTTTTCATCTGAACCTACTAAGCTAGTATCACCCTCAGTTAATGATCTTAATCATAATACTAATTGTATTTTGGTCTTTTTGAGACAGGGTCACACTGTGCAGTTCACACTGGGCTTGAACTGGTAAAGGTCCTCCTGCCTCAGCCTCCTGAGTGCTGAGATTACCAGTGTGTGCCACCTAGCCCAGCAATACTAACTTTTTGACAACTGAAAGAGTGTTGGAATCAACAAAGGCACTTGTTACTCCACACACAGTTAGAAGTATTGATGGAAATTTTGACCTGCAAAGCAACTTTAATATCTGTTTTTGTTTTAAATTTGAAAATAAAAAAATGGATCCAAATCAATTCCTTGCATTCTAGTAACCAACACTGTATCAGCATACACTAGTATATTGATAAATTTTTCACAAATTGACTCACCACTAACTTATACCAGTTGACATCTAGAGACTAGCCATGGCTGATCCAGAAGTATTGCTAGGATCAAAACTGAAACAGGTAAAGGTCATGGTTGTGCAGCTCTGAATAGAAAATCTATCTGAGTTGAAGACACTGATTTTGCTGGGATTGGGCTCACTGAACAACTGGGTGAAGTACAGACAGTTCAGATGTGAGTAGACGTACGGGATTTCTTTTGGCAGCTGGACAGATGCTTTGTGTGCGCGTCTTTGTTTCTTCGTGTCTGTGTGCAGGCAAGCTACCCGGAATGGCTAGTGCATAACTCATGTACTGCCTCCATGTGCATACTAAGACCCACTGGATCAGTGGCATTAGCTAAATTTCAGGTATCAGACATAACTGAGATGGAAGGTTAAGGGAAGAGAGTCCTGCTTCTTCTATACACAGGTCAGTCAAAACAGTCCAGTGTACCTGCAATGCTGGGAAATGGTGAGTAGGTCTGAGAGGCACTTGAGGCATTATTTCCTGCTCTCTGAGTGCTTGAAACGCACGAACGAACATGTGAATGGTCTATCTCAGACTTTCTCAAACTTTAAAATGCTTCAGAATCACCTGGAGAGGTTTTTGAAACATAGGCTGCTTGGCCCCATCCACGCGTTTCTGTTCAGGAGGTTGGGGCAGGGCAGAGCCTGATGCAGCTACCGCTGGTTGGAGGACTACGACTTCAGAACACTGGGACCAGCTGTCTCCACACACATATTTTATAAATAATCAAAGTAAGCTACACATTCTAATCACTGGTGTGAATGTCCTCCTCCTCCTCCCTCCAAAGAGCATACAGACATGGAATCGCATACAGCTCTTTGAGGCCTCTGCTCAGGGGGTTTCTTTCTTTATTTGACAAACTGGTAGGCTTTTTCTGCAGAGAGTTAAACTCTGGTTCTTCTTTTAGAGACAGAAGCAGAAAAATAGCCACAGAGGACTGGTTAGGAATCTAGTACAGTGAAACAGAAGAAAGAGGATGCTGGCCTTGACATGAGGTTAGTTGTGAGCGCTCAGATTCTGGAGAAATGCAGCTATCAGGCACCATCGCTGGTTTGCTTGTGCGTATGGGAAAGTATGTCAGGGAAACCGGCACGGAGAATTATATCCAAGGTCGTTGCTGTTCAGTAGTGTGATTTGAAGACCAGAAGCATTGCGACATTTGGAGATAGTTGTAAGTGCAGAATCATGCACTGTCCTGCAGACCCACTGGATTAGAAGATCTACAGGTGATTTGCATACACAGTAAAGTTTGAGAAGTCAAGGTCACAGTCATGATATTGACCTCAATGTGGATTAGTGCTGCTCATTGAGAGGGAAAGCCTGAGGCCAGAATTGGCTGGAGTAGAGAGATGGGGCCAAATGTTTCTCTTTTATGTACACAGATTTCGAAACACTCACTTGACATAGAGGTGGAAACAGTAAGTAACAGTTGCGTCTGAATTTCTGGGTAGTGGCAGGGCTGGAGATGAAGGTTTGAGATTTGTTCCCATTTGGCTAGCCTCCGTTTTTGATCTGTGAATGCACGAGTTCACTAGTAGGAGGGGATTATCGACAGAGAAGAGAGACAGGAAGGAGATGAACCACACAAAGTTTAGAAGCTTATTTAAAACAAGTCAGTAAAAGGGGAGTGGATGAGGGAAAGCCATGAGGATATGGTGTAAGGGAAGGGAAGAAAAGAAAATGTTTCAGGAAAAAGAAAGCAACCAGCTGTATCGATGATGCTGTGAGGTGGAGTAAGGTGGGGGAAAGTGAGGCTGTTGGAATGGTGACTGAAGTGGTGGTGACATTGGCCAAGCAGTGTGAAAGTGATGGGAATGGCTGCTTGTAGAAGGGCAGAGGGGAGAAGTTTTGATGTGAGCCAATAGTGACAACGCTTAAGGGTGCACTTTTAAAATTCCTAGGAAGTAGTATAGTTCTGTTTTGTCTGTGTTCAGAAACCAGTGATCTCTCTCAATTTTTCCTGTCACAGCCAAATTTCAAATTCTGTCCTTCTACATACTTGGAGTACAAAGTGTAAAAGGTCCTGGCAGCCAGGCATAGTGGTGAGTGCCCATAGTAAAAGCTACTTGGAAGACTGAGACCAGAAGATTGTAAGTTCAAGGCCAGTCTGGACAACTTAGTGAGATCTTATCTTAAATTACAATAAAGAAGGCCTCAGGGTGGAGCCCAGTGGGAGAATCCCCCAATTTCACTTTCTAATACCATAAAAAAGAAAAAAAAAGTTGCCTTTGATCAATTCATGAGCTAGTGAGAGAGATGCACACAAATAATTAAAATGTTCTGACAGTTTTACATATGAGTTACAGGAAATTAAGAAGAGGCAAGAGTTAAGATTCTTGTTTACATTCTATTAGGCACATTGCATGTGTAAATCAGTCTTCATTTTATTCCTGTGAAGTTACCTGAATTTTACGGGTGAGGAAATGGAAGTTGGAAGAAATTCAGGACTTGTTTTTTGTGTTAGAATTAATAAAAGGGTGAGCTAGAATTTGAACCCAGGCCTACTGACCCCAGTGCTGTGCTCTGCAAAACCACAGTGCTCTGTCAGGATGGAAGAGGGGGTACATGAAGATGTGGCCTGCAGAGCTGGGAATGAGCCTTCCGAGCTTGCAATACTTGGCTTCCTTATCGTATTAATGCAGTAGCGTTGTGTCTTACATGGTGTTCAGATTCTAAAACCAGTGCTCACAGGTAAAATTCTAAATGGTGAAAATTTGGAGCCCACTGAAGAAACGTCAGACTTCTGTCTCTCTACTCACTCAGAGAACTGCAGTCACTGAGGGGCCCCTCTGTAGGACTATTACTATTTTTTGTGTATATTTGGTTTAACATAAGTTAAATTCACATTGCCTGCATTCTAGCCCTAGTTAATGTTGGTGAAAAGTCACCATGTCTAATTGTGTTTACCTTAGCACATGACAAACATGGCTCTATTCAAATTTTATTTAATCCTCAAACTAGCCCTGAGAGGGAGGTATTTTTCCCCATTTTGCTGTTGGGAAGACTGACTTGGCTAATGGCGCAGAACTCATAAACTAGAGACTTACTTTGCCAATCCCAAATAACTCCTATGTGGGCATATCTTTCACTGTGTGTTTTAGTTACTTTCTTTTGCTGAAACAAAATACCCAACACTCACTAGTTAGAGGAGGGAAAGTTTATTTCCGCTCACAGTTTGTAGAGATTTCAGTCCGTGGTTGGTTGGCTCCAAGGGGGACGGCGTGGCAGGGGAGAAACAGTTTGTGGCATGGTAGGAAGGAGACATCAGCAGCAAGCAGCAGTGAAAGAGCAGAAGCCACAGCAGCAAGCCTACCTCTCCCTCTTACCAGGCTTTGGGGTGGTGACGCCAACACCAGGATGGGCTTTCCATTATCCACCCCCAAACTGTGCTAAGCCAGTCAGTGTTCTAATTTAGTAAGGCGCATCCTCCAACCCTGTATCACACCCTTAATCCCAAATCACCTTAGATTCAGCCATTTCTGGACACTTTTCCAATTCTAAATGTCCCATGAAGCACCCCATGAGGCTTTAGGGGGCCATCTAGACACAAACTATAACACTGCACGTTGTCTGCTAGTTCTGTACTTGCCAAGCAGATCCTCTGCATTAGTTACTTCACAGGAATCCCTAAACGTGTGGGCTGTCTGTGCTGCCTGCGTAGCTTTCCCCTTTAATCTCTGTTTTACACTTTCTTTTCTTTAGTAAGTCCCTTTCTTTAGTAAGTCTCCTTCCCCTTCCTTCCTCCTCCCAAGCTCCCCGTTTTTTGGGGGTACTGCTGATTGAACACATGGTCTTCATACTTATATCCCCTGACTTTTATTTTTTATTTAGTTTTTAAATTTTAAGACAGGATCTTAGTGATTTGTTAAATTGCCTATGCTAGGTTTGATTTGAAATCGTCTTGCCTCAGCCTCCCATAGTGTTAGGATTATAGGCTTCTCCCAGTACACCTCACTCACTTTTGTGAGCTTTTGTTTTTGTTTTTTGGGGGGTTTTGAGGCGGGGTCTGATTATGCAGTCCACGCTGGCCTTAAACTCCTGGCAATCCTCCTGCCAGAGCCTCCCAAGGGCTAGGACTACAAGTATGTGCCACAATAGCTGCCCTCTCTTTCCTTTTTAAATCTGTGTAAATCTCTAATTGTATCCATTTACCTATAAAGCCTCAAGGTTATCTTTCTTTATATCTGAGCAGTACTCCATTGTATAAAAACACCATATTTTAAAAATTCATTCCTCAGTGGATGGGCATTTAGCTTGTTACCAAGATTTAGCTATGACCAATTGTGTTACTATAAACATGGGTGCACATATATCACTGTGTTATGTTTTTAGTTCTCCTGGGAAAACACCTAGTGGAGGAATACTTGGGTTGAATGGAATCTCTAATCCTAATTTTTTTTAGTAATCTTATACTGACTTCAATAGTGGTTTCACTGGTCTACACTTTCACCAACAGTGAAGAAGGTTCCTTTTTTCCCACAGCCCTACCAGCATTTATTATTGGTTGATTTCTTGATGATATTCATTCTTTCCAGAGTGAGATGAAATCTCAGTGTTGTCTTAATTTGCATTTCTTGGATGACCATGAAATCAGACTCACATGTATAAACATTGTATTGTCTCCCTAGTGTAAGAACCTGAAAGAGTAAATGGGATTCAAAAAGTACACTAGACATTGTGAAAGGGAAAGAAACTGCTCAAAAGGAAAGAACAACTGGGATGGGGGAAAGGAGAAAAGTAGGAAGGAATATATATAATAGCTAAGATAATAGTACTACTAATTTCTATTAGTTCCTTGAAAGGAACAGCTAATGTTCATACAGTTTGATCAATCTTGCATGCCTATATCTGGTAATCTGAGCAACGATTTTGAAGATAATAACATGCAATATAATAAGCATTGTTAACTTCCTATCATCTTGTTTTGAAACTGTACCATTTTTGTTGTTTTATTATATTTAAAATAAAAAAGTAAATAAAAAATTAAAATAAACACCTGTAAAAAGTCAGTATCTAGGGATCCACTAGGGAATTTATATAGAGAAGTCTGTAAGTGGAGAACAAATTCCTACTTCAGCCACCATTTACTGTCATGTGACCTGTTTTAATATAAACATGTTAATCATACCTTTGTCAAAGTAACAACTAGTTATTTGCCTTTCAAAGTTGTTAGAGTAACTGTTTGAAAGGGTTAAATGCTTGCAAGTTCAGAATGTGTCTTACTGGCTCCTAGCTTCTGCCTCCAGTCCTGAAAAAAGATTGCATGTTTAGCATACACCCGAAATAAAAACAAAACTAAAAATAAAAATGCTGCTTGGTTTAAAGTCAGACATAATTTGATATTTTTATTAACATTGATCTCCTCTTAAATGTTACTTACAGCTTTCTTTCTCTAATCTCTCTCCATAACTGTGGATAGTTCCCTATTTCTTTAGCAGGATAATGCATACATGAATAATCTAAACCTGAGTTTTAGTCAAAGTAGGGATCCTCACTTTTGCTCTAGATTGGCTTTGAGCATTAACTCTCTTTCTCTAGAAAATGTCCTAAGCACTGTGAACAACGATGATCTTCCAAGTCTTTCTCTCAGTGGGAACAACAGCCTGGTGTGTGACTTAATTTACTTCTTTTAAGGTCACAAGGTAAGACAGCAGGCAGTCAGTGTTGAGGGGTGAACTTGGTGGATTGTCTGGGATGGATTGTCACATCTTAATTTGTGCACTCTCGTATTTGAAGCTAGAAGAAGGCAGTGGTGAAAATTAATATATCTGTGTCCTTGTCCTTCTAGGCAGTTGGGCTTGGAAATGAATTTTGAGACGTTATATTAATTCAATGTTACAGTGACAGACAATGCCAAAATCTCAATTGTTAACAAGAACAGCGCATTTTTCAGACACACTCAGACCTCTTTCTATGGGTTCTTCTTGGAGGGACCCAGCATTCTGGGCTGATTCCACTTCAGGGCACTTTCTTCTCAGCACAGGGGCTCAGAGTTTGGCTAAGAAGCAAAAGCAGGCACTAAAGATGATGAACTGGATTTTAAGTCCTTCTTAAAAGTGATTCCAAGCCCAGCTTTACTGGCCAGATTGAGTCAGAGTGCCCCCCCACAATTGCAAAGGAGATTAGGAAGCATAGTGTTCCATATGTCTAGGAAGGGCTAGAAAATCAAAGGGGGCCTTGGTAATGTCTGTGACAGACACTGGGAAAATATTCTCACAAGTGTTCTGTTCTTGAATGTTCCCATGCTTGCATACACAGGCTATGGCTTAAGCTAGAGGAATGTGTAGGCAGAGGGGTGAGCTGTTTGTCTCATCTTGAAGGCAGTTACTAATGTCTTTATCCACAAGCTTGGACGATGAACTTCCAAAAATTTTCCCCTATGCCATCTTAGCACAGAGACCACTAAAAGAAAACAGACTAATCTCCTTATAGCATGAGTAAATAAATATACTTTTACGAGATATTTTATAAGGTAGTCAAGGACTTTGCATTAAAGGCTTAGATCTGGCTCTTACCAGAGACAAAACAGTCAAGTACAAATTATATATTTTTAGTTCTGTTTTGTTCAAGGTTTATTATGGGAATTAAAAATTAAAATGGAGTCTGGGCAGTGATGGTGAATCAGAAAGGGAGTGTATAAACTTGGCTATGTACGTGGAGGATAAACCGTAAATCTGTGAGCCTTCCCAAGAGGCAGGAATGGGTTCTCTCATTTAACATATCTTAGTTTGTTATCCTGGG
Organism: Dinomys branickii; assembly: GCA_004027595.1. Classification (NCBI taxonomy): domain Eukaryota; kingdom Metazoa; phylum Chordata; class Mammalia; order Rodentia; family Dinomyidae; genus Dinomys; species Dinomys branickii. The sequence continues at coordinate 111,813 of PVLD010001830.1, forward strand.
AGCAAGTTTGATATCAGTTTCTCATTATGGGAATGCTGTCCAGGGCCTACTGCCTTACAAACATCGTGTATATATATGTATACAGTCTCACCTCCAAGTTTTCAAGGTAATAGAAAGTAATCTAATTACATAGATAATTAAAAACAACCAAAGTGCAAGTTTAAAACTTGTACTTTTATGACTGCAAAGCAGGCTATCAAAATGACAGGGAGTCTGGATGTGATCGCTGCACGCACCCAGATTAAATGAGTGCATTAGTTGATTGTTTCTGGTATGAAGATAAGCAGAGAAAAGTATAATAATGTTGGCATTTAAGTGGACCTAATTAGGCTTCAAGTTTAACACTCCATTAAGATGAATGGGAAAGGGTCACCCTGTTCAGACTGTGGCATTGTCTTGTACGTCTGGATATTGCCTCCAAAGACAACAGTCTGTCAGCACACATTCTCAGTCACCCCTGGAAAGCAGACTAGAAATTTAATTCTTTTAAAATTAAGTCTCAGGTTCTGGAGGCCCCAGCCTACTCCATAGGGAGATGTTAAGTCCTTAAGTTCTGCAGCTGTGCTGGTCATAAACAACAATAATAACAATAATACATTCCTATGTCTATCGAAACCTTCAAGAGCAGACTTCAGTGTTTCCTGAATACAAGCTCCTGAAACTAAGAACCTGCAGTGTACCACCGAAAGACTCCATGCTTGCGAAGGGTTGGTGACTTGGTTAAAATCACGTGGCATGCCACTAGTAAAACTAGAAGTGACCTAGTGCTGTCATTCAGTATCGTTGAATTAGTTTGTCATTCATCTGGGAAAGGAGCAAGGAATCTTGTCTAAACAGAGTGCACATGTGTGTCAAAAAAATCCCACTGCCGACAGGTTTGCAGAGAGATGATTGAATGATCCCTACCAACTTTACCTAGGAAAATTGGCTCAGTAGTGTGTGAGGAGGAGAAAAGCTTAGTTATGACAGTGGTTAAGGTGAAGTGCATAAATGTGATCTTAAAGTTATGGGATTCTGGGAACACATTCACAGTTGTCATCCAAAATGCTACAGGGTCATTCTGTGCCATTGGGGGGCTGGAGTCTGAAAGTGGATGTTTAGAGATTGCATGGAGAGATGTCTGGAGATTGTAGAAGGAGTAAGCTACCTACGTGTGACTTGAAATAAGTGCTTGAGTGATGGTTAGCATCATTTCCTAATTCTCTGAAAGGTAGTACGGCTACATCACTAATGGTGATTTTGAGACTGCTAACCTGTAATGCTGACTGTTCTCTACCCATAGTGCATGTCATGGGGTGGCTCCTCTTTTTCTTGCTGATGTTTAATAGCGTATTTGCAGAATTAGTAAGTTGAAACATGCTCTGCTTTTCAAAATCCTAGGTTTCATGATGGTGTTATTCAGTGAGATTGCAGAAAGGAAGTTTTGGTGTACGCCTGATGCCACAAGAGACATGTTACATATCCAAATCTTTACTAAATGGCACTGCTTGTGAAATTATACATTCAGAACTTTGTAAATGGGTCAAATTTTAATAAAAGAATACCTATATTCTTTCTCTGTCTCTCCCATGAGTTCTCAGAAAAAGGACTCTATCACAAAATAAAGAATATCTGCTGCAATTTCTTTTTTTAATTATTAAAATTTGACACATACATTCAGCTTCCTTCTTATGCCTTCTGTGACAGAATTCCCAGGTTTTGTTTTTCATAAGAAAATGATACAATGCCCAAGTGCAAGTGGCTGGTGCTGAGAAAGTGCTTCTCGTGAGTTGAACTGGGTTCCCCCAAAGTTCTAATTGGGTTTCCCCCACTGTCTGTGAGGATGATCTGATTTAGGAATGGGGTCTTTGCAGCCATAATCAGGTTAGGATGAAGCCATGCTCAGCGAGGGTGTGTCCTAATCCAATATGACTGGTGTCTTTATAAAAAGAACAGAGACCCAGACACAGAAAACAGCGTCGTGAAGATGGGGCCAGATTGGAGGGCTGTTGCCACCCATGAAGGAATGTCTGGGGAGGCAGAGAGCAGGATCCTCCTCTAGAAGTTTCAGTGGGAACATACCTTGGCAACACATTTATTTTGGCTTCCTTGCTTCCAGAACAGTGAGACAATAAATTTCAGTCACTTGTAACATTTTGTTACAGCAGCCTAAGGAAATTAACATGTTATTTAATAAATACTTCCTAAATGTATGGATGGGTTTTATAGACTAATTCACTGATGGCAAGGAACTCCTCAGAAATTTATGTACTTTTTTTTTTTTTTTTTTTTTTTACGGTACTGGGGATCAAACTCAGGACCCTGCGCTTGCTAGGCAGGCACTTATTCCACTGAGCTATATCCCCAGCCCTCCTCAGAAATTTAGAGACAATGCTATGGTCAGGCAAGAAACAAAACAACATACACAATCCCATCATGTGTACTTCTACTCATTTCTATTCTTACTAAAATATTTATGAATAAAAGTTTTATTTATTGCTAGGTTTATAATAATTCATGCTCAAAGTAGCCACTGAGTACACTGTGCAGATCACTTCATGTGCAGTTAAGATACAAGTCTTCTAAGGGCTTAGCGTAGGGTCTACCTTGTAAGTAGGTGCTCGGTAAATTCTTACAGAAGTAAGACCTGTGGTAAGTCTACTATCACTTGAGTTGTTTATAAGCTTAGAGAAAGGTCCTATCTCAAAATGCATCAATATATAGGGGACATGTTACCCTTAAGGACCGAAACTAACTAAGTTGCAGGAATCTTGTAAACTCTGTCACATACCGGTGTCCCACCTCTTTTCTTTCGCTAGCCAGTTTCTTATTTCTTGAAGCACATCCCCATGACTTCAGTTCTCATCATCTCCGACTATCTTGACAAAAGTAAAACATTGGTGGCTTCCTAAACGTGGAGGGGAAAGAAAGAACGAAAGCTGAGCAAAAGGGAGGGACAGCATTCGGGTTCCGGGCAGGGCCCAGGGAACCAGGGCTGCCACACGACTGGGCCCTGTCGGCGCTGAATTTCCCTCCTCCTCTGTCCTCAAGGCAGTCAGCCGTCACCTTAAGAGAAAGAGTGTAGGCCACAGCTCACATGCTTTCCACGTATTATAAAAACCCAGCAAGGTCTCCCAACAGAGATTACTATCACGCATGATGAGTGAGTTTGAAAAAAAATCCATGTTCCTTTTAATAATCTTTTATTACTAACGAGAAAGCATTCAAAATTACTTAACTTATGACTTAGTTAAAAAGCAGTGATGAAATTTTTCAGGTTTTCAAAATAAGAAGCATCATTTTGGACCAGAAAAGAAGAAAAGGAAAAAAACCAAACCAAGATAAACAACTTTTTTTTGTAAAAAAAGGCCCCCAAATGGTGAGCAGTCTAGCCTACCCATGGAAATACGGAGCACTTCAACGTTCACCTGTTTTCAAGAAGTTCTAAGCTATTCATGTTCGCCGGGCTCATCCCACCGGCAGTGCCGCCCCTGTCAGGAGTACAATGGCTCGCCTTCGAGAGGCTGCCCTGTGCCTGCAACATTCACAGGTTTTCTCTCCCCCCCAATTTGAGCGGAGGCACTTTTCCTTTCTAAAGAGCAGCATCTGGCCTCTTCGTGCGCTCATTTGCATGCCAATACTGGATTGCTCTCCCAGCGCACAGCTATTTAATAGTGGTGCTGGTGTCCGAGCTCTGGGAACAAACCAAATGGTTTGGGTGTGCTTTTGTGTGCAGTGCGGGTCGTTGCTACAGTGTGCTTATTAAGAATAGTACACATTCATTATAACAGGATTGCTCTTTTGCTCAGGGGCTATCACAGCGCATTCTGTAAATGAATTAACAGTAGCATGCATTTGTGTATTATGGGCCCAGAAGATGCATTTGTTTATTAAATAAATCCGCAACACAGAAAGTATAGTTGAAAAAAATCAAGAAAATAATCAGAGTGCGCATGTACAGTAGTGATTTGGGTTTTCTTCTTTGAAACTTCAATGTCTTGGCGAGTTTTCCCCCTTTGTTTCTTTTAAAATCGCAGATCACAGGCCACAGTGTAGACAGACAGCTTACAGAAACCCATATAAAAAAATAGAAGCCAAATTTGAGTTATAGAAGCGCAAACCATTTCAACACTGGTGTTATAAACAATCCCCCCTTCAAATGATTTAATATTTTACTTCCTTTGTTTTCATATAAATTCTTTTGTTTATCTCAAAAGGATTTCTCTAAAAATTATTATTTATGTACTTTTTATTTTTGTGTAAAATTTAACTTTTATTACATGTATCATTTTTTCCAGTGAAGTTTGTTTTGTTTTGAGGTATCAGTTCTGCTTTCAGGGCGTGCACTTAATATTGATCCACCTGTTTGAAATCTTTTAGCCCAGGTATGGATAATGAAAGCATATTAACAAACATGAGCCAGTCCTTTGGATTTTATTACAGTTAACTAATGATTTTCTAAAGCCCGATGGCAGTTTATCGTTACACTGAAAACTCAAAGTATGTTTGTAGATATGATTCTTCTCTATGTTTTCCATTTATCTTTCGCATTTTCCTGTTTTTAATATGCAGTTGGATATGGGAATACTTTTGAAATAGTGGAAAGAAAACAGAATATTTAAAAATGTAAAATGCTGAAGAATCCAAGACCTCAGCAGGGGTAGTAGGAAGTCTGTTAAAATAAATCAAGGAAACAAGAAAAGAAGAAACAGTCATAGTCTCAAATTTTTAAGATTAATTTTATTAGAATAATGAATTTTTTTTTAAAAGATAAATTGATTTTCTATTTGATTTCTGGAAACCCTCCTGTAAAATCCAGGGATAATAAGTGAAAATTGCCAAAATATATTTAAAAAGGGAAAGATTGGTAGTGAGAATGGATTAGGATTTCATAGACTTTTAGCTTAACAAAAGATCTATGACAGTATTTAAAAACACCCAGTTAATTAGTACATATGCATTAGAGCAAAATTTGTTTCCATAAGAAAAATGGTAGGACTTATAAAAGATATTCCCTACGCAGCAGCAAAAATACATAGCTGTTTGAAGTGGGACAGCACTTTTCTCCCACATGGCAACTTAAATACTCACCATTTTGTTCTTAAAGAAGTAATATTCGGCTCTGCTATTCGTTGAAAAAAACCCTCCTATTGTAACAATTGATTTAATAATTATGGAGGGGATAAGAAAATATTTGAAATCCAGTTTCTTTTCTTTCATCTTTTTTTTAAAGCTCTATTTTTTCCAGAGCGTTTTATTTATTCTGCTACAGCTTTTAGAAAGGCCAGCCAATCAGAAAGTCTGTAAAGGGCCCAGGCCAGGCTCAGTGCTGAGCTCCAAATGCGATTCCAGTCCTGACAGGGGGATTATAGGAAACAGATGACTTACGCTTCTAATTTGTGGCCTTAAATTGCAAACAGAATTTCAGGAGTCGAGCAGAGTAATAAATGGCAATAGAAAAAGCCACACACAGCCAAATCAGTATGTGGTGGTTGTAGGTTAAACTAAATGGGAAGAGACAGGTTATGATGGTTCAGTGTATTACAGAGAAGAAAGTCTTAAATTACTGGTGCTGAGAGGTATTGCTCCATGGCAGACAGTATTGCATTGTGTAGTCTACAGATATCACAAGCAGAACAATAAAGAAGCAGGTTTAACATAGAACCTGTTGCTAGAGGAATCGTGGTTTTTCTTTTTCTTTTTTTTCCTCTTCTTCTTTCAGAAATGGAAGCCGTGTTTTATGTTTGTTTTGACCTCTGCTGTATTATTGGCCCCTCAACATCTGTTTTCTACCGTTGTCGTTTTTCACACCAAATTAAATGTCGAGGAGTCAGATAAAATAAGTTCAAAATATGTCCAAATTATTTTTGTTGACTTCCAACAAATGTCTCGGTAACTCTTTTCACACAGAATGATACCATTTAAATTCCAACATAGAAAATTATTTTCCTTTCAACATTTTAAGAGCAAAGAAGGGAATTTTGAGGTGAACTTAAACTCAGGAAATATTGCATTGGCCTTTTCGGTAACTTGTACGACTATTTCAGATTTGCTTTAAGGCTATTCTATCATATAAAGTTATGTGCATTTGTTGGATAAAAGTTCTAGGAAAATTGTTTAACAACAGCATGTAAAAAGCCATTATTCAGAGCTGCTTCACACTATAAATTCCAGTCAAAAAGGTTCACAGTTTATTATGTATAAGCCACTATGTATATATGTACCTTCTATATTTTTACATATGTGTGTTTGTTGTGCATGTATATGTGAAATACAGTGTAAAAGCTAGAATGACAATGGCTTCTGTTTTAACATTTCTGACAATCACAAGTCCATGGTACGAAGATAAAGAATGGCATTGCCTTTTCAACTTCTTCAGTACAGTTTTTTCATATGCTGCCTTTCATTGACAGCACCTTCTTTAAGGTCTAATGGACATATCTGAGATTGGCAATTAATTCACGATAAGGATTGATTAAAAATAATATCCTCTTCTTATATTGTTTATAGCCTATGTATAAAATAATACTCTCTTGTTAGGAACAGGGCTCACTGCAGTCCCCAGTGCTGTGCTGTGTGTGAGTGGGGTCATTGACAGCCTACATTTTTTCTCTTATTGTCTTTATGCACAAGAAATTCATCACACTAAAATTCAGTTCCTTTACATTGTCATGCTAACTTTATGCTTGAACCACTTATTTTAGAGCTGGAGAAAGCCTATTATCTGATGGGCAACCTGGAGAAAAGAAATGATTTTTAGGGTGAAATTAAGCAAGTCTGGTGATAATCCTCGAAGATGACTGACTAAATTTTGATTAACTACTTGCAAAAATTATGCTTGTTAGGAGCACTTTATATTCCATGTCACGGTAATATCAGCATAGGCTACAGATATTCTTTTTAGAGGGCATGATTTTTGTATTTAAATTACCTGGCAAAAAGAGAAAACAAACCTTAGTTGAAAGCTTTTGTCTCTAACATAGAAACCTCTTTTCATGCCTGTCCCTTTTCTTTCTTTTTTTTTTTTTAAGAAATGCTCAATTATTATTTGTGTCATAGTGGAAGACTGGGTCTCTATAGGGCCTGAACCTTTTCAAAGAGGAGATAGCTTTTGTTTTTGTACCCCATCAACACTGATCACCTAATTAAATCTGATATCTCTGGCTGAAGCAAAATGATTTGTAATAGTTCTTTGGAGTTTACTAATTAGTTTCGATGTCTTTTGTGTGGTAGAGGCAGTGATATTTTTGTAAAATGGGAGTGAAGAAAAGAGGAGGCAGAAAGGTACCCTTGCAAATGTTGGGAAAGAAGAGGGGTGACAGGGAGGGCACCTTGGCATGACCGACCGCAAAGCGAGGTGTGGTTCCAGCGCAAGGGCTCGCAGACCTGCATCGTTCATTAGCTGGGATCATCAGGCAGATCTGAACTGGAAAACGGCTTTCTGTCAAATGTAGGCCTGGGCGGCTGTCAGCGCCCAGATTCCACACCTTGATCAACCCAAGACACTGACACCATTTTCTTTAACAAACACCAACAACCTTTTTTTCCCCTTCATTCTAACATTTCTCAGGGGTTGGATTCCCTTTCTTCTCCCGCTCTGTAGAGAGTAAAGGGAGCTTGTTAGCTTGCTTAGATATTTTGACTGCGGATGCTCTTTGGCCACTTGCCTGTGGTAACAGTGTCAAAGCATAACTTGGGATAATTGCTATATTTGCAGTCAGAAGAGTGCTCAGTCTTTATGTTCAAGCTGCTGAATAAAAGGGAAGTGTCATTTTGGAAAATGCTGGAAATTATTCTCAAAGTTTAAGTAAAATTCAATGTGTGACATACCTAATATGTCCTGGCTTCCTCGCCAAGATATAGAAGAATAAAATAAAGGTATTTTATGTATGTTGATTAAAAACTGGCAAATGCCTGTGTTTGTTATGCTGAGATTGAATAAAAACAAAATAACAGAACTGGAATCTTTATAATTCAAAAAGTAATGGGAAAGCATCACAGTATTTAATTATCCATTGGGTTACAATTTATATATTACATGGAGTATAAGCGACAATTTTTGATGGACTTCCATGTAACAGAGGCATGCATAATTTACAGACATTAGCAGTGCTCACTCGGTAGATGCGTTGATGTTATGATGGAAATTTATCTTATTGATAGAAGCAGATGGCAAGCCCAAGCTATTTTTATTATAAAACACACCTTTAACATGATAGAGTTATATTTGCTTTGTATTTGGTATATTTCCAAAGAGTTGTTACAGAAGAAGAAAACTGCAAAATGAGATTTGTGGGGTTTTCGGCCATCAGACACAGCAATATGAAATGCGAGCAAACAGTAATGGCTGACAGCAAAAGATGGACGCTCCACTGGCCTTTTCCACGCAAGATTCATGTGTGCACATCTTCAGGGATGACTGTTACAGAATGCATGTCAGCTACACATTACACCCACTGCTGGGTGCAGGCTGCTAATGCTGGTGTTCTTTAGTCTGAGAGAAACTATCCTTCCTGTGAGGTGGAACCTCCCTATGTGTCTCAAACGGTACAGAACTCCATGCTGCTGGCAAGCAGTGACTTGCAATTAGCATGCCAGGCAGGTAGTAATTTGAAATCACCTGCCAATTATTTTTGCCCATTTGCTCTGTTGCAAAACTTTAGATGAGTGGAAAAGTCATAGGGAGGTAGGAGGGTGCAAACAGAGCAAAGAAGGGACACAACTGAGGCATCTCTTTATAAACGTTCTTTCTCTGCCATTTGTTTCTTATTTTACCCTCAGGTTCTCCTTGAGTGGCTCCAAAGAGGCACAGAGAATTGGCAGTTTGTTTTCCCTACCTGCTGCTCTTACTGGGAGAGATGGTGCCTGTTGAGAAATTCTACAATGTTTTGGAAGCAACCCAGCCTGCTCAGATTCTGCCTCTGCACTAGTCAACTGAGGTCCAGGCAGCAAAGGCAGTTTATCTTGTTTGAAAAGAACAATGACTTGCTCAAAGCCAGATTTGATTTCTCTGTTATGGCCTACTTCTTTCTTTGCATGAGCTTTCCCCCACTTCCTGGAGAGCTGTTGATACTAAAGTGAGAAAAACTGGGAAAATCAAAGCTGGCTTGCTTCTCTAAGGATGCCACAAATGCTTTGCACACACACACACACACACACGCACGCACGCACGCACGCACGCACGCAGACACACTGTAGGGGTCAAGTAGGTAATGTAATTCCACACATTAAGAGGTAAATAGGAAGGATGGAAGCAGGAGTGAGCTAGAGAGTATGTGGTTTCTTTAAACTGGAGAGACATCTATTCTCCAGCCAACAGCCACATAACGATCCAAGATAGCCAGTGTTTTATGTAAAAATGTCTAAATTTTAAAGCATCAGTGGCAGGTGGGGTGGGGGGCACTTTCGTGTGGCTGAAACAAAGCCAGGCTGGTAGATGATCATGTCTCTCTTTCCAATTATATTCTGCTATTTCGTTGCCTTTTGTTGTAATCTCAACAGAACAGTAAGGAGGGCGAGAAAAACGAGGGAACTTAAATATATTCATCAAGTGTGAATTGGTTTTTACAAATTTATTTTTTGGTGATTTTTATGTTCAAATGTTTGGAAAATAATCTTCTCGGATATGGCCTCGTACAATGCCTACCTGGTCCTAAGATTTCCCTTAACGCTAAGCGCCGCCTTAGGCCAAGGCTGGTGAGTTCTTGCAAACATTCTTTTAGAGGAGAAACTCTCTGGGCTTGGAATGAGGGGGTCAATTAAGTTATTACTGAGGAGAACAACTGAACGTAGCTTCTCTCAGGCCACCAGTCCCCAGGTTTCAAGAAATACAGTTTAGAAGTCAGGAAGGCCCAGATTCCATTGAATTTGGATTTGACCTCTGCCTGTGTGTCCACTGTCTCCCTGGGCTGGACACCCCATTCAAATAAGCATCTATTTCTTTATGGGTAAAATATGAGTAATGTAAATATCTTGTAGGACTATGACAGGAATTAGAGACAGTTGCTTAAATTATTTCCCTGACTGATTTTTTATATGTCATAGAAGAATAACTACAGTCACGGGATTCAGCAGTTCACACTTTGCATTTGTGTGTGTGTGAAGTTAAAGCCCTTCCTTATCAGTGTTTCTGAATATTTCAAGAAGATTAGTAAGCGGTCTCTGTAAAAATCATTTTAAGTTTACACCGTCTAATAAAATCGTATTTTGACATTTATAACACTAAAACAACAATATGGTCAATTTTCAAAAACATATATTGGAAAGTTAATCAAAAAAGAGTGAACCTAGCTTTTCCACATAAAATGGGAAGGGAGAAATGGCCATCCTTTGATTTTGGGGGCTTAGCTTATTAGAAAAATGATACCCATTGTTTTTTAAAATGGGGTTATTGGCCTTTTACATGCAAGTAGGAACTCATCTAGTGTGTGAAGGTTAGTAGAGATTAGCTGCTCTTAGAATTGGTATGAGGGTGGCAGCAGTGCGGGCATTGGCCAATCTGTGTCCCCAGGTGAAGGAAGGGAACTCTCACAGATGTCTTAGAGAGAACAAGATCTTAGAAGTGGGCCACCAGGCCCTCAAAATTGTGTCTACACTTTGAATTATTTTTATGCAATTAATGTAGTTTTAGAAGAGAAATTTCTAGCTAAATTATATCAAACTAGAAGATTATTTGCTTGTTAAGTTTTTCCTTTTACTTTCTGAAGGGGAGGCAAGTAATATAAGGACTAAAATTCAGTTCCATTAAAAAAAAAGAACAACTTTGTTCTCCAGCTGACAGAGCAAAGTGAATCCATCAAAGGTACATTTGGCCTGACTTGCACTTCTTTCCAAGTGTATGTTATGTATAGATGAGCATTTCACGGACAACTTTATCTTCTGTCTACTAGTTATAAATTTTGTCTAAGTTCTTTATAAGAAAAAAGATAAGATTAGTTTCACATTTAGCTACTAGCTTCCAGGTGTTTAGAGTTTGGTTGTTCGGTTGCATTTAGTTCATAAGTTAGCTAAAGTTTTTTGAAGTCTTTCTTCTCAGAGTAAAATAAATTTAGCATTTCAGTTGTTTGACGATCCAATTCAACTTCGAATAGGTAAAACCAAGCCATAACTAGAGAAACCTAGAAACCTGGAAGTATCTTTTGCATTACTTATGCTAGAAAAAGATAAGAAAAAATGTATTTCTAGCAAAGTATTTTTTCTGAAATATCCTACAATACAGGTGGTACCTAAAATACTATATTTTGCTCAGACTAATGCCTCAGATCCTGGAGTGTTAATTCATCTTCCTCCTCTATTTGCTTTAATGTTTGTTTATCTCAATATTAAGTAGAGTATTAAGTGATAGGTTTAATTTTCTACAACGTAGGAGTCTAACAAAATTTACACAGAGAAATCCAAACACATATTATGAATGACTGAATGTAAAAATTTGTACTTGTTATGCACTTTATCAGTGTGAAAATGAAAAGCTAGCCCATCATAACTTATTTATGACCATCATGTCTTTGCTACCTTCGGAAAAAATCCCTTGCAGTGAGATTGACTGTTTTTCTATGGGACCAGAATTTTCTATTTTAATCGGTGAGAACATAGAAATTAGATGAAATGATAGCACACTTCTTAAAAATATAATTTACACCCGGATTTTTATAAGTCCTTCTGAGGGTTTGCGAATTTTGTCTAATTAAATTATTTTCTTTTGAGAAGATAGCTTTGGTGTGGCTAGGGTGGGAGGTGGGGGTTGGAGGGCGAGGAGCACTCAAGAGCACACATATAAATTGTCTTAATTTCCAAGAAGTGTCGGCCTGGCAATCACTTAAGACAATGTAGTTGATATAGCTGTCAGGACGAACTCTGTTCAAAAGAATGTTTTTACAGAATATCATTGTGACACTTTGCTCAGATGGATGTCTTTAGTAGTATTTGATTAATGTAATGTAATAAAATAGATGCACACTAAAGTGTCTGTACATGTCTTGTTAAGTATGTTTGATTCATTATGTGTGGTTCTCAGTTCTTTCCTCTTTCTGCAGTTCATTTTTTATCATTTCAATAATATATCCATAAATATGAGAAAGTTGGCACTTTCAAAGTCTTTGACATATATAGCTATTAATTCATAACTCTAAAAAATTGTATCTCTCAACCTGTCATTTTAAAGCTTGTAGAGTTTATTACAGTAAGTAACCTGTATTAGAAATTAAATTTTGAACTTTAGCAAGAAGATAAATAAGCTCATGGACCGAAAAGTTAAAAGATACCTAGACATTATCCAAAAATAGAATTATGTGAAAAGATCATGTATTAAAGATTATAATTTTAAACTCCGTGTAGTTTAAACATTGTGGTTTACATTGGTTATTAGCTTCCAACTTACTTTATTATCCAGTTCTAAATGCCAAATACTGGACCAACTCATAATAAAAAAAGCTATTCAAATACAGTTTTCTGATTATCTTCATTTCAATGGTTTGGTGAGAGAAACTGCATAGTTTATGTATCACTGACATAGATAGTTAAGTAAAGCTATCTTGAAGGCAGAAATATAGTAGTCCATACTTATTTGTGCAGTTTTTAGGTGTTTCTATTTTAGCAACAATATGCTTTCTTTCTTTCTTTGACATTGTGTAGCACTTTGTTACTTTTCTTGGTCTTGAACTGCTGAGCTCAAATAATCAACTTACCTTCACCTCCGAGTCCTGGGGCTCCAGGGACCTGCCGCTGTACCTGGCTAACAAGGGTAGGCTCTCTACAGCAGACGGTGTCTTATTTGTATTTTGCTGATCAGAATGTAAAGCAGGGAGTAACATGACCAAGATCACCCACATGCTAATCTCAGAGCTGTGCTTCTAACTCCGTAGTCTGGCTCCAGCACCCCTGGTCTCCTTTAAGAGACCTAAGCTACAGCATTTTCTTCTTGGGCCATTTGGTCTGGCTTCACCCCTTTTACTGCATAGGCAACAAGTTGGTCCTCTTGCTTTTCATGTTCCTTTCCTTGGTTTAACTGGGAAGATCATGGCCAAGCATCAGGAGGGCAAGTCCAAAGGGTACCACGTAATGAGCTCTGACTCAGATGATTTGGGGGCTTGGGTGCCAGGCTAGCATATCATATGTGAGTAGGTTTGTGGCAGGGGTTGAGGGTGAGGCCTAAAGACATGGTTTATGTTGGAACCTCGCAGTGTCCTGTGTGACTCATGCATGCTGAACAGCACAGTCATGAGCCGTCTACACACACCCGGTGTCAGCTTCACGCCAAGGCTGTTCTCCCACAGCCATGCACAGCACTTTCTCTTTCAAGAGCAGAGAATCTATTTTAGCATTTTGTTTTTTGAACTGGAGGATCATGAAAGAACAAACAGCTCTAAAGTCCTGTTATCCCCTTCCCAGGGATAGCAGTGGCTGCTCCCTCTGAGCTAAGGAAGACACCTGGATGGTACCTCCCTTTCTCCTGGCCTGTGAAAGGAATTTGGGGTCAGCTAGACCCAAGACTAGGTGTCAGCCATGTCCTCACCACCTCTGTGACTGTAGGTAATTTACTTAGTAGTCTTGGACTTATTACAGTATTTCTTGAAAACTATAAAACTTCTAAAAAAAAAAACTATAAAACTTACAGAATGGGATGGATGCATTTTGGTGCATTAATGGGAAATTAACACAGAATAAGCATTAATATTATCTTCAGTGGTCACTTAGCTAATGGCCTCAACTCAGAAATGATTGATGGATGCCAGAGTGCTGATTAAAGATGGTAATTTTATTCCTTTTTGTATCTGTTTCATGTCGAGTAGGAGAATGAGAGACCTTCAAATATGCACTAATAATTTTGTTTTTCACACAAGGCTTTTTAAAACTACCAATAAAGTCAAGAAAACTATACAAGGCCTAAAAAGAGGTCAAACGAAAAGAAGCATGAAACACGATAGGCTCAGAACACACCTGGGATCTTCAAGAGAAGAGAAAGCAGGGAAACCAGGATTGTGCTCTCTGCACAGGCAGTCGGGGTTATGGGGCTCCCCAAACTCTGAGCTCTTTGGCTTCTGCTGGGATCTGACTGCTCAGTATTGGTGCTGTGTCCAGAGGCAGGGGAAGAGGAGGTAGCATTTAAACACAAACTGCATGCCTCGGAGTTGTATGCTTTGGAAACACACTGACAAAATGAATCAGAATCATAGTTTCAATTGCTCTTCGATTTTTGGAGAAGAAGAATTGGAAAGCAAAGCTGTTTTGTGACTGTAGAGAGCCCAGGGATGACATCTCCCTTCAATTTGTGTTTTGGGCAAGATCCTTTCCCCTTTCAGAGTCCTACTTGCTGCCCCTGGGAAACGATAACCTCAGACCCAGTGATTTCTGGGGCCTCATCTGAGTTTCAATATCTCAGACTCTTCACTTTTCTAAATAAACAGTAAGTAAACTCCTGGTTACTAAGGAGAAGGACCGTGCCCTTGCTGATCATTGTAAATGTCCGCAATGTCAAAATGCAGAATGGTAAAAAGTGAAGTTGAAAAATGAGGAAGAGGTGTGACAGGGTGTAGTCTCAATTGTTTTGAAGGATGTGCACTTTTTAGGCTTCTGAAGTTCAGGGTTGAAAAATAGACTTCTCCTGCTAGCACATTACAACGTTAGTTAAACTACATCTTGGTCCAGAAAGGGGGGGGGTGATGATTACAGCCAGGGTAGCCCCCTGCTGCGGGTAATCCTGTCTTCTGCGTGAGGATAGTCTTGGTGACTGGATTTCCATTGAGTCTTTGAAGGAGAATCCTAGACTTAACAAAGTGCCAGAGGCCTATGGAGGAGGAGGAGGAGGAGGAGCAAAGAAAAGGCAGACATCAGAGAACTTACTGTTACTATATGAATAATAAATTATGTGTCAAATTTATTATTGAAATTTATATATAATTAAAAATATACAGCAATGTAGTGAAGCGTTTCATGAATCTTCATATTCCCATCTTTAAGATTCAATCATCAAGTTATGGCCATTTCTCATCCCACCTCTGTAGCTTCCAAGTATATATCTTTAAAATATACGGACTCCAGTTAAAAAGCAGCTGAAATATTATTAACACATCTAAAAGTGAACAAGAATTCTCTAAATTCAGGAGCAAGTCAAAGTTTAGATGTCTCCAGCTGATGTATGTATGTATATATATAATTTGTTTGAATCTCGACCCTAACAAGGTCCATAGCTAGCTATTGGTGAGCATATCCCTTAAGTGTCTTCTAATCTAGAGGTTTCATTCTATTGTTTTCCCCTTAAAAACTATTTGGTGAAGAAACTGGGTCATCTTTCCTGTGAATTTTCTGATTTAATGATTAAATTTCTGTATTATCTTTTCACATGTTCCTCAGTCTATTCTATTTCCTTTAATTGAAACCCAAAGACATGTCCAGATCCAGGGTTTTATGTTTTTGGCAATTATACTTCATAGAGGCAGAATGTATTTCTATCAGGAGGCAAACAATCCTTGATTGTCTTTTTTGGTGATATTAGGGGCTGTTTTTAATCATTGCCTGGATCATTTAACTCATTAGAAACTATAGCATATTAATTGTATTAATATAATTCTTTAAAACCTAGTGGCTGAAATACTTCTATTACGAGAAACTTCCCTTACTTGATTACCTGGAGGAAGTTTTTCATTATTATTTGCATAAAAATTCGGGAAAAATCTGGACTTAACACTTGAGTTGCCAGTTTTTAGCTTATTTGTAGTATTTTTCAATGATCACTAATATGAGCTGTAGGTATGTTTTTAAACTGCCTCATTTTGAGCTTGTGAATGTAAACATATGTAAACTTGCAAATTAGATAGAGACAGGTTTCAATTCTGCCTCTGCTTTGTTACACCAGAGAAAATCTTTTCTACTTTCTTCCAATAGTTCAATTTCTAGTCACTGCTGGCTCTCCAATTCTTTCTTTTTTGGGGGGGGGTACTAGGAATTGAACTTGGGGCCTCACACTTTCCAGGCAGGCACTGTGCCGCTGAGCTAAATCCCCAGCCCATCAAATTCTCTTCTAGAGGGTCACTTCTTTTAATTTTCTACCATGGCAAATAATCTCTCTAAGTTCGGTTTTCCGATCTCTGAAAGAGGCAGTAATACTGGTGCTAGATTATTACTGTGACGATAGATGAGATAAAGGATACAGAACACTGAGCCATTGTAGGCATTCAAGGGGTCCCCAGTTTTACTATTATTTTGTACATAATGGCTTTGGGCTCTTACTTTGCTGATACCTCTATTTTGAAAGTATTTTCTGAGAAACAGTTTTGAAAGATCATTGTTTGCTTTTGTCTGAAGGTGCTCAATCCCATGACAAATCAACAGTATTTCACAGAAGAAGAAAATGTTCTGGGAGGTGGAAGAGAAATAATTAATATGCAAGTGTTCTGCCCCAAAGTGTTGTATAGAAGAAAATAAAATAAGAAGACTGACATGAAAATAGATTCAAAGAATTATAAAGACAATTCAGTCTAATGTGGTGGATGAACTATTTTAAATCAGGGAGGGGTTTCCGGGTGTGCTGGATTCTAAGGGCAAGGAAGAACATCCTTTGGAGGAGTCTTTGTGAGAAGGGAAATCGTGAAGTGAGGGCTGATCTCATTCTCAGAAAGGGAAGTTGCTGTTTTAGGAGGGTGACTAAATACCTTTGCAAAACTCACTTAACGAAAACTATCTCTTCTGCTTGCTAGATCTCCTAACACCAGAACCAGAACCTTAGCTGTTCCTGCTGTGCACCCTACACTTCCCTCCCATGAAACTATTGCTGGGCCTGGTTTTTGCCCTTCTTCCTCTGCCTTGCACCTATTTAATTTACAGCACTTCAGGAGTCCTGACTCTAGGATGTCTTTCTCAGCCACTTCCCTTACAGCACTGAGTTACGGCTTCCCCTACTTTTTCTCTGGACACCCTGTATACCTCCTTATTTCGACTATCATAAGACTGCTCCTGTCTGCCAATTTCACTGAGTTCTGAGCATCATGAGAATAAAGATTCAATCATTTCTTTTTCTAACCTCAGGAAACTGTCCAGCACACACCTAACTACAGAGTCTGCCAAAACATGTCTACACACCTCAGGAAAAAGAAAAACAGCGCAATTTTTTCAACACACAGTGTGACCTTCGTGTGGGGGACCCTAGAGGATGTCATATATCCCAGAAACCCCACCACGCAGCCAGCCCTTAGAGAAGAAATTGAAAACACGTGTGCCTCGATGTTACTGACCAAAGTTACCCAGCCCGCAGGTTCACAGTACTAATAAATGTGCTCAAGCTAAACATTACCACTTTGAACACCTCTTGTAATTGTAGAAGTCAAAGGTAACAAATTAATCTCATGAGGTCTTGATAAATTTAGTATTAAAATATTTATGCAAGTTTTTCTTTTCCTGCACTGTGTGTATATTTGAGGGTGACTCCTGTGTGGAAAGGTAGCAGAAAGCAAGAAGTGTTTTGGGGGTAGCATCAGTAGTTTAGTTTTTCTTGACTACACTGTAGAAGCTGAGCAGAAGAAAACGGTATAGGGAATAAACAGGGCTGGGCAATTATTGTGAGATCTTTAAAAACATGGTCGTGTTGCCTGTAGACATGTCTGTTCCTGACATGCACAGTAATCTTGTAAGAAATAAGCCAGCTTCTACCAGCAATATTCTGTAAAGTTGCTCAGAGAATTTGCTCATTCATCAAGGTTCTCAAAACACTCTGTTATCTGCCTCAGAGAGATGTTTTCTGACATAAACAACTGTCTACCTGGTGTTAGAATTTCTCAACAGATAAGACACAGTGGTTCCAGGAAGGAACTTCTGCAGGCAGATAGCACACCGAACTCTTATTGTTAATACGGGGGAAAGGCATGCATCAGAATAACAGGAAAACCCGCTCGCTCCGGTGTGTTGGCACCTGGGGGCAGGGGTGTTCTGGGCCAGGCACACTGAAAGCATCAAGGATTTTTTTAGATTTTATTCCTCTCTAAAATTTTGGAGTTTTTTTATGTTTTCAACCCAGAATTATTTTAGACAGTGTTAAAAATGAACAATAAAATGCTTATAGTTAGAAGCAGACTGGTTTTGTTACATTTTCTAGGGGTTAACCTTTGTCTGGGAATACACATTTAATTACATGTCTCTGTCCATAACATATGTTTCTTTCCTGGGTTGAAGGATGGTATGGAGCAGATCTTTTTCCAATTTTTTTCCCTCATCATGTTTACAGAAGTTCACAGCCCTACATTTTCCAACACCTCTGTATTTGCTGAACAAGCCTTGTTCATATAAAGATTTATAAATGACATTTTCATTTCTGATGTATATGGAATCTTACAAAATTATACCAAATAAACTTTCAAATTACATTCATGAGGAAGTCTGATAAGTCCTTCTCAAAAGTAAAATATTTTAAGTCACTTTTTTAGAGTATGTTTCTGTGTTTGACAATGCTTAACTCTCTTACCAGTGAGGCGATTAAGTAAAATGCTAATTGTTTAACATTTTGTATTTCAAATTTCTTATTCTAAACATGAACACAGAGACAATTCAGGGAAAATTTATTTTTTCCTCGGCAAGTCAGTGGTTTACCTTGCTTCTTACTATTTGCTCTAAAAAGTGTCAATTTTTTTCCTGCTGGATTCTTTCATTGTAAGAACATGTTAAACAGTTTAGCCCAATAGATATTAATAATGTGGATAAAGTCTTTCTTACTATTCCTTGTAAAAGTTATTTCTTAAGGGCCAGAGAAGTCATGATATTTAAGCAGAGTTAAAGACCTCAGGGAGTGATCAGGTATGGGGACAGTTTTCGGTACTGCCCGCGGAGGTGAAACCTGGAGCGCGTGGCCCACATAGCAGGACTCTAGCCTTCTCTGCATTACTGCACATTCTTGTGTGTTTCCTTTTTACTGTCAGGCAGTCTTCCCTAAGATATTTAGATGGATGATTTAAGTGAGGTGCCTTTTCAGGAGAACTTAGGGTGACATTGGGAAGAAGTCTCAGTGAAATATAGACAGGGTCATTCTAACACGGCCTTGAGCCTCAGAGCTCTGGAGGAAGTAGGGAGGAGGTGGCGGCAGAAAGGGAAAGATACTGAGGTGTGTCTAACATGCACACAGGAATATGTGGCAATAATAGAACATTACTAAAGTTTTCCTCTAGAACAAGCCACTGCCAATTACAATGTGAGGTTTTATGCAGCCTCAAGAAAAGACAATTTCTATGATTTTTATGAATTTATACTTTGGAAAAATTGGCAAATGGATAGACAATGAATAAATTAATTCAAAACTGTCAGTATTCATACTGTGGCTTCTGGCTAGCTAGGTGTAATGCCACAGTTAGTGATACATGGAACTCTTTTGCAGCTCTCACTTATTAAAGAACAATAGCGAATCAATTTGACTGGTCATTTTAAGTAGTCTGGACTTAAGCAGGATGCAAATTTTGCAATTTAGCTTAAGAAGAGATAGTAACTTTGCAGATCTAAATGAATAATCTACCCATCCTAAAAAAATGAATTTGGTTGTGCATTTGAAGTGATTGTATATTATAATACTATATTTGATTAGAGACAGATGTACCTCTGGTCTCGTAAGCCTGATGTTGTGAAATGTGATTGGTAATATCTTCCTTCATCAGTATTATTAGAATTTTATTGTTAATGTTATTTTACTGAATTTGTGGAAATAGTTTACTATTTTTCTTCTCTCTTTCTTGTTGTGCTTGAGGTGTGTGGAGAGCTAAGTGTTTGGAAAGCTAGAGTGAGATTGTATATCTAACCAAAAGGGTAAGGCTGAAAAAATTAGTAAAATTATAAACTATAGTTTTATGTACTCAACTTTTTAAAATCTAACATTTGCTTCTTCAAAGAAAAACCAAAACAGACAGATACTGTCCTTAGATGAATTATCTATCTGTGTGAAGTTAAGCATTTTACATTTCTTAATCCTCTCTACCCATGAAATGCCCTTCAATTCCCCAAGACAATACTCAGAAGGGCAGTAGGTTCCTTCACAGACACTGCCAGTACTGCATCAGTTTCAGGCTTCTCGTAGCCTCAGTATGGTGAAAGCCAGCGCAGCATCCAGTGGATACCTGACAGCTTTGAAACGCCCGTCATTCATGGCCCATTCACCTTCCCATGATCCTTAGCAGGGCTTAGCCTTCATCTTGAAAACAAAAAACAAAAGTAACAAATCTATGGAGATTGAAGAAAGGAGGTTAAAAGAGCTGGAGGGATTGTTAGGATCTGGTAACTTGTTTAAATTATCAGCTTCACACACATGGACTCTTAGGTAGATGCCCTAATGACTTGTAATTTTGTAGGGTACCTCATAAGACAGAGGAAAATGGAAAACTTAGCAAAATGCTTGGCCAGAGCTAAAGCTGATTCGATGGAAGAAAAAATAGTAGTCAGGTTACTTGCTGGAAGTTTGAGTACAAATTTGACAAGGCTAGGAAAAAGAATTGCACTCCACTGATAACTATGTTAACACTGGAATTCAGAAATTTCCAGATCCCCTTCTTATAGAGGCCTGTGAATAGAGAAGAGGGTAAAAAGAGAAGCAATTCAGATGGGGGGTTTGGAGAGTAAACTGAAGATTTCCATGGAAATAAGCTGTTTTTCTTATGACTTTTTATAGCCACTTTTAAGCTATTGCTTTCAGTTTACTTCAATGCAGCCACTGAAGTAGCTTAGAAAGAAACCTTTGATATGCCAGATCAACCAAAAGTTTTAAAATATCCTTTTGTGTCCCCACTTATCATGCAAATAGTAAGTTGGCATCTTGGGTTCATTTCACCATGTCTCTGAAGTAGGTTAGCATACATAGAATGAGGAAGCGAAGGCAATCCCAGGAGACAGCACATCTTTGATAGTTCAATAATAATAAGAATGTATTTAGGTCTCTTCTAAATACCTCTCACCTCCTAAGAATATAAAAACAGGAGAGGAAGAGATGTAAGGAGAATAAGTAGGGCTGGGGATATAGCTCAGTGGAATAAGTGCTTGCCTCGGAAGCGCAGCGTCCTGAGTTCGATCCCCAGTACCGCAAAAAAAAAAAAAAAAAAAAAAAAAGAGAATAAGTTGTGGTTACGCTCTATGTTAGCTGCACGACTAAAGATACTGTTCTATGAATTACCCGCTATTTAAATATTCCTTAAGTCTCATCTTTATGAGCTCATAAAAAAGGCTTTGCTTATGTTTTGGGGAAAGCCAGTATCCTTTATATGCTGTCAGGACTGAATTTAACATACTGTTTCAATATAAGTTTAAAAACCAACAGATATTTTGTTATAGAAAGCAAGCTGGGCAATCACCTTAAACCTACGTTTACATTTTAGTTTTCTCATGCATAAACATTCCCTAGCTGAAATAGTTTTAAAAAGTGGTGACTTATGTTTGAGAATGATGGAAAGAGACTGACTTCTGTTTGAAATAGTATTGGCACAATAGCGTTTTACATAAGAATCTCCAATTTTTTTTCAGATATGCTAAAAAAGCCAAAATTAATCAATGTCAGAAGCATAAATGCAGGTTGGCAGTGATCACATCCCCATGCTGAGAGAAGGGAAGGCAGGGAGCCCTGGGTAGTGTATAAACTCCAGACTCTACTCACTCATATGCAGAACCTCCAAAGCATTTTGAAGCTTCAGGATTTCTTCTAGGTGTCTGAACTCAAAATCCAGCTCTGACAGGTCCTCCCCGCTTCGTTTCCTTGCCCCAATGCTACCAGAGCAATAACGTTTCAGGAAGCTGAAGCTGAACTGTGAGCAATAACCATGGGATAAACAGAAGTTTTACCATCTTCTGTTTCATGATTGAGCTTTTCAAATGTAAACAATTTATAAGGAAAAAAGTGGGCCATGTCACATTTGAGAAACAAAGAAAAGCTTGATGGGAAAAATCAGGGGTATTTTTGTCAGGAGATGAAGTTAGGACACCCCGATTCTAAACTGTTTATATATATTCTGTCTTCATTGCTCCTCTGAAGCCTTCCTTCCCTCCACTCTCTCCCCTGCTCTCCCAGGCACTGACTTGGCTTCTTTTGCCTCTGCTTCTCTAAAAATTCTGGGTCACTGGCTCCTTCCCCCACCCTGTCCTTCTCTAGCCTTCTCCCGCTTGGCTTCTTGGGGGGCCTGGCTCTTCTGGTGCCTTCTTTCCTATCTAACTTAAGCTAGAGTTTTACAATTCTGATTAGAGATAAATCTTTATTTTTCTGCAATGCAACAGTTTCTGCTGCCTCACCTAACACAGGTGACACACTATTAAGACCTATTTATGAAAATGATAATAAAATGCTGTAAGAAGACAGGACATATATGCCCCAGAGTAGGTGATGGAGTTCCATGCAGTGGCTGGTGCCTTTCTCCCTAAGCTGCTTTGAGTGTGGCTGGTAAATCCACCACTGCCTCCTTCTCTGGAGTGCTTCATTCTGACCAGTGACTGAGTGGGCAGAGGGGAGGAAGAAGTTATGAAAGGCCAACCTCTTTGCCCGCTGGTGGGCCAATTGCAGTGGCATGATTTGGGACTTGGTGCTTCAGCTCTATCAAGGGTTGACTCTAGCCGAGTCCACATATTTGCTCAGCATTTTACCCCCTCCTGCTCCTTCCTCTCCTCCTGAGACCATTCCCCTAATAAGTCATTTCTACAAGAATTGCTACCTCAGGCTCCGTTTCTAGGAATTCTCACCAGGACGTAGCCCTTTAATGTAAAAAGAAGATCCTATAATTATTTGACAAAATCTTCAATATATATTAAGTAGCCAATTTTAAGATAAACATTGGTATAATAAGGCATTAGATTTCAAAAAAACAACATGAAAAAGAAGATATTTTAAGTTGTGACATTTTAAAAGTATGAAAAATATTATATTTGTCTCGTAAAAAGAGGAAATACTTTTTAAGAAGTTGCACATATTTAAAATACTACTAGCTTAAGCAAATTGCATGAGTGAGACTTTGGTGGTCTCCCTAGTATTTCCATTGTGACTGTTTCAGTTACAGGACCCCAAGTCAATTTTATAACTGTTCTGACAAGGAGAGATTGATTATTTATTCCATTTTCCACATATGAAGATTGTGTTTCAGAAGGTTAAATGCCTTCCTGTATCTCACTGTTAATAGGTACTGGGCCCAAAGTTGGTGTTCAAACATAGATTTCTGTGGGAAACATGAGGTAAAATTCAAAATTAACGTAAACTACATCCTTATCTTTATGATAGATTGGGCCTTCATATTTTATTACTAAACTCCATTAACTTTGTCATAGTGATACACTAATTAGAATTAATTTTGGTCAAAGCGATTATTTTCATATTGCATTTGTGCATTTGTTATCTGTTTTGTAAGAAATTATTCTAAAACTTATTGATTTAATTATAACAAATTTATTACCTCACAGTTTCTCTTAGTCAGAAATCCCTAGGTGGTTTAGGGGTTCCTATCTTAAGGACTGTCACAAATCTACAATGAAGGCATCAGCCACAGCATGGTCTCATCTGAAGGCCCAGCAGACAGAGGGTGAACTTCGAGCTCACTCAGGCAGTTGTTAGAGAATTGAGTTCTTTGAGAGCTACCGCTCTGGGCGCTCATTTCCACAGTGGCTGTTGGAAAGTGGCCCCTTCAGTGACTAGTCATATATCTCTTTCCATAGAACTTCCGACAATATGACACCATAAAAAGGAAAAGCAGGATGGAAGACAGACCTTCTTGGTTACTTATTCTTGGAAGTGACATCGACCCATTTTTCAGTGTTGGCTTGATTAGTAGTGAGTCAGGAGCCCAGCCCCTGTCCACACTCAGTGGGAGGGGATTACACTGTACTCGGGGACCTAGCCAGTGCTGGGAACCATCTCAGAAGCAGCCTATCGCACTCCACTCTCACTTGGTTTGTTCGTTTACAGGGACCTGCAACTTGAGGGAACCACGCATGTCTGTATAAGGAAACTGGATTATTCTCAGCATGCTGATTTCTTGGCCTTAGACATATGCAGTTTAACGCTCTTCTCACTTGCTCTTCTGCCCACCCACTTTTCAATTTCTCTTCTCCTTTTGCCCTTCCTTTTTTGCGTCTTTTGCCCTCCTGCTTCTAACTCTCCTCGCTTCTCTCTCAGGCTGTATCTTGCCCTTTCCTCTCTCCTAGCGCTATCACGATCCTCTTTTAAGAATGTAAATTTCTGTACCTGTTCCTTGCTCCAGGGCCTTTGCTGTATCTCTGTCTGCTTACAGGAACTATGGCCAAGCAGCAATTGAAAGGCTGGCTTCTAAGTTTCTAAAGAAAGTGATTTGTTTGACTATAGAGTCTAGTCTTTTTACTAAGTTCCTCTAGGAAGATGACACTATAGAAGTGAGACAAAGTGTTTTTTATAGAACATTGAAAAGCACATTTCAGAAGGTTGGAGGAAGGATAAAGACACTTTCCTCCCTGCTACTTCTCCACAAAGAATACCCCAAATGAGCTATAGCCCACGTCTTGTGTGTTTTATGTTGGTTCCTTAAAATTATATAAAGCGAAAGGAAATCCTAAGGCCGTGATGGTAATAATGTTGATGCTGACATAGGCCAAAGCTCATCTGAAATTATCTACTTACGTTACTTACTTGAAATTAATTGTTTAGACCTTGATAGCAGTGACTGAAAGTTTCACCTCTATTTCTAGTATGTAACATCATTTGAATAAATAAATGGATGAAATACTATAGCAGATCTAAATAGATTGAATAGGTTGGCTATTTCAGTCACTAAAATATGATAGAAGAACTATTTTCCAAAATCTTAGGTGAAATTCAGGAAAACCACTAGTAATAGTTCTATTTCTATTTTTTAGCCATAGAAGATGCTTTCAAAGAGAGGAGATTAGTTTGATCCAGCAGTGAGTACATTTCTTTTTTGTGTGGGGGGGCTTTTTGTCAGAGACAGAATATTTCTATGTAGGTTGCCTTTGGGGTCATATGTAGTGCCCTCAAATTTGTGATTCTCCTGCTTCAGTCTCCTGAGTGCTGGGATTACCATTATATTGGTGTGTGCCAATATGTCCAGTTTAACAGGAAGTTTATTTCATATGTGGGTTTGATCTGCAGCAATTAGACTGATAACAGTGATTCCATGGCCTTGTTTTTTGCTTTATTTTTGTTCTTGCATATTAGACAAATATTCTTGGGGCAAATATGTGACTTGAAAATGTTCAGTGCGATGACATGTATGTTAAACCCATTGGCACAAACTGAATGATTTTATTGCATGACTTACTGCTAGAAAACACCAAATGTAGAGGTCAAATCACTTAGAGAATGATTGTTTAGTGAGTAGGAATGAATGAATTCTGTACTGAATCTCAGCATCAAGCTCTGTCCTGCATGGAGCTTGCCCTACCCTCTTCTTCAGGTGGGGTGTCCTAGGCACTCTTTCTGAGGACACCTGACCCGCTAGTTACAGTTTAGAAAGTCCTGATTTGGTGCTTGCTGTTTGAGTTTAGACTCTGAGGAGGCTGGGTTGCTGGATTACATACAGACTAATGACCCATCAGACGCTAAAGGCAAAAGCTTAAAGTGCACTAGTGAATTAGACCACAACACTGTTGGAAAGGAGGAATTTATTATGTCATTAAACTTGATTCAATAAGTTTTGCTTCTTTAGATACACTGCACTGAGGGAGAAGTAAGAGATTCATTTTAAACAAGTGTTACCATTTTTCTTCCACTTTCTCAGGTAAAGGATATTCACGTGAAATTAAGAGACAGAGAATTTCCTTGGGAATAAAAGAAAGCCATTAAAAAGAATGATAAATTGTGAAAACGGGCATGAGTGCCTAGCCAGGCATGCGTTTGTGCATTTGGAGACTATCTTCTTCAGTTAGTAAACACAGAGGAAAGCCAGGCTTGCTTAATTTAATGATACCCTAGGTGAAGTTTTTGGATCTTTGCATAAAATCTCAGGGGCTATTGATACAGAGATGTCAGCAATAAGCATGGTCGATGCTCGTGGGTTCAATGTGAAACTTAGAGTGTACACAAAAGACACATCACAGTGGGGGTTTCCTGCTTCGCATCTAGGAAGCATTATATGAAGAAAATTTCCTTAAAGATCATCAAAAAATATATAAGTGATTTGGCATTGAGTTTTTCTGTATATATCTCATGGTTGTTTCATAGCAATAGATAAAATGTTTACACATAATCATTTAAAGATAACTGAGGAAATTGTCAAGTATTTGTATCTTTTGTCATTTATCAATCAAAATAATTTGATAATTTTCTCAAGGCCCCTAAAAAATGAATTTCAGCATTGTAGGAGTAAACAGATTAAAAATAGACTTTTTATCATATTTATAGTGTCAGTTCTAACAATGGAAAGACTTTATAAAATATTCTCATTCTAGATAATAAGATTTATTTTATATTCATAATCATTATGGAGTGGTCTGTAGGAAAGAGTTCAAATCTTCAAAGAATGAATTCTCCTAATTGTTTAAAGTAGTATATTCCTTAGCATATGACTTCAGTCAAATAGAAGAAACTATGATGTAGATCTGGGTCCAAGAGACTAAACCGTGTCATTTTATATCATAGATATGCAACGTTCCATGTTCAAGATGAACACAGGATTAACAAGTAATGGGAATATCCCTCCCTCCCTCCTTTTCCTTCCTTCCTTCCTTCCTTCCTTCCTTCCTTCCTTCCTTCCTTCCTTCCTTCCTTCCTTCCTTCCTCCTTTCTTCCTTCTTTTCTCTTTTTTTGCTTCCTTTTCCTGACTCCTAAAAGGTGGCAGCTTTCTAACACCTTGAGAAGCAGGGCTCTGCAGTAAGTGTGATCTGAAGCTTTCTTTCTCTGTTTCTCTTTCTTTTTCTCTCGCCCTCTCCCTGATGTCATGAAACTCATTTTGATTTGATCACTGAAATTATTTAATCTTGGATAATTTGGAGAAATTTCCCCTTTCAGTTATTCAATATGTTTTGTAATACACATTCATGCACACGCACAAGCACAAGCACACACACACACACACACACACACACACACACACACATCCCACATGTATGACTACCTTTTCCTTATGATGTTCCCACAGCGTAAGACAAGGCATAACTTGGGAGGAAATGAAAGCTGAGCTAGAAAGTTTGTTCTTTGTGGAGCGGCAACTTTCCGAAAGAGCACCCACCCTGTTCCCGTAATCCCAGAGTGAGCATCTGGCCTGATTTCTCTGTCAATTGCTTCTTCGCCAAGAATAGAAAGTTATAAAGAGAGGAATGTCAAAGACCAAGGTTACCACGCTGCCCACAGAGATTTCTCGAGAACCCTGCATGCCTGCTAGGGAGTATCAGAAAGGAAAACAATTTCCAGTCATAAATACCACTGTGAATGTCCCTTGGTAATAAGGAAAGTAGGTTTTAATCCATTGTTTTAAAACTGTGATGTTTGTGCCAATGTCATTGAGTTTGTTGTGGAGATTAACTGAGTGAATCCATACAGGGTCCTAGAAGAGTTCAGGAAATATAGAAAAACATCATCCTTCCTTCCTTCCTTCCTTCCTTCCTTCCTTCCTTCCTTCCTTCCTTCCTTCCGTCCTTCCTTCTTTCCTTGCTTCCTTCCTTCCCTCCCTTCTTTTTCAGTTCAATGTTTCTCAGATTTTAATGCAGACACTAACTGACCTGGTAGCTCTAAGTAGGACTGGAGATACTGAAATTCTGCTGTGAATGATAGTACTGCTGATCAAAAGACCTCACTATAAGTGATGAAGATTTAGGTAATGACTTATCTGGCCATGAGTTATAACTATTCAGTCTGTGAGATTTGTATGCTGGAGGGGCCGTCATTGTTTCTTTCAAATGATCTAGAGTGGTGTTGCCAACCTGTGGCCCATGGGCTACATGCAGCCCCTGATAGCAAGTAATATCGTGGCTCCAGAAAACCATAAGCTTTAGACGTTACTATGTGACTGTCAGCAATATTTTTAATAACTCTACTGCACAGTCCTCCACCCTACACTATGTGCATCTCAGGGAGTGCTGTGCAGGGAAAGGTGTGGTGCTGTGCTCACTGGACCTCCTGCACCAGCCATACGGGTGCTATTGTCAGTCCAACCCAAACCTGACTTCATCAGAAATGCATATTCTAGTGCGACGTGGCAAGTGAAGCAGTCGGTGCCGGTAATAATATTTAAACACACCTGTGTGTGCCCCTGCGAAAACAGGTGCTTATTGTTACTAAGCAGACGTATAATGTTCTTATTTAATTACTAACTTGGGTTTGTGTTATTTCATTATATAATTTAATAAGTTAAACTAAAAGTCAGTATCTCATTGGTTTTATTTTGATGTTGCCCTCTTTTTAAAAATGGTACTGAAAATTAAAAAATAAAGGGAATTTTTCTACTCACATACCTATGTTCTATATGTGGTCCACGACAAATTGTCTTCATTCAGTGTGGCCTAGGTGCACCGGAAAGTTGCTCTCATGGTCTAAGGGCTTATGCAGAAGGAGGTGCAAGTATTATTTTGTATGATTTATATTCCTGCCCATAAACTTGCTTGTAATCTGAAGGCTTATAGAAATAATTTAAAATCAACAGTTGAATCCACAATTCCACTAGCCTTCTAGGTGATTTCTGTTTACCTGTTGGGAACTATTAAAATAGTTGGGGAGTAAAAGTTACTTTTGTAAATTAAAAAAGATATATCTGGTTTTAGTTAAAAAGCTTCAGGAGGCTGACCTGGGGCATCCCTGGGAATCCCCGTAAGGATTTTGCTTCAGGTGGGTATTTGGTGAGATCCACAAACTCTTCCCAATCAACTACAGGTGGCTTCTGGAGCCCAGATGGCCCTAGTTATTCACCTGTCACAAGGCTAACATTACCAACACTGTTGCCTGTACTGCTTATTCCTGGCAGCACAGAATGCCTCGGTTCATGATGCTTCTGTTCACAAACAATTCGGTTCTCCAGCAAAAGCATTTGAGAAAATTTTCCTTTGGTTCACAACTTTATAGTGAGTGAAAAACACAACCGTGGCCATCATCCCCCCCACCCACTGCCATCTTCCCCCCAAATAAATTAAGCTCGTGATCCAATGTACCACTGTGTATAGCTGTAAACATTGCATATACACCTCTTTTCTCTTTCTCTGAGATCTTTATCTTTTTTTCTGACTGTGTTACATGTATCCCTAGATTCCAGTAAGAATTTACGCTGATTTAGTGTCTGTTCTTGGGGTGTATTTTCTCTCTTCCACAATTCTCATTAGCTCTAGACAGATTGTACTAGCTGCAAATATAGGGAAAATTTAATCTGCAAGAGCAAACCAAATAAAACCTGGGAAATAAGAATACTTATTGATTTGATTATGAGTCTTCAACAATCAATGTCCATAGAGAAAATCCACTTAGGAAATGGCCACTTTCTATAACATGACACTAGCATTGCTAAGAAAGAGAGAAAAAACCAGCAATTCTGATACCCTCTTTCTTGAGTGCGATATCCTTAAGTTTACCATCAGCATATTCTCTGACAAGTCCCCTGTCTGTGTTATTTTTTACCATGATGACAGGTCACCTATTCAAGAATATAGAACAAATATATTCAGATCATCACAAATACAGTAACAGTCAAAATGCTTACAGAACATACAGTAAACTCATGTATTTCATCTTTAACATAGGCCTCATTGAGAGCTCAGCCTTCTGCCTAGGCACTTAGTACTGGGCACAAATGGGAAGGGAGGATAAGTTGCTTTAAGAATAGTGTGACAGCTTACAGAGAGGGAGAAGACTGAGGATAAAAAGGCCTCCTGAATCAGATGCAAACACGGAAAAAGAAATTATAATCTTAGCTATTGTTCTGGAGGCAAATGGCTTCCATATATCAGAGCTCTATTTCAATTCAGCTCAGTCATATATGACCATAACAGTGTCCTGTCGTAATAAGCCAGGTTATAGTTATCTGTGAGCTGCTAAGTCTTAGAAGACCAGAGTATTAACAATACAGTCCCAAATCTTTCCATGGAAATTATTTTTTAAATTTGATAGTTTTATTTTTTAAAGCAAGGATACATCTTCTTTGAGATAAATTATGTGGATATAATTCTCATTTTATTTTTTCTATCTAAGGAGAATGGATTATCAGTGAGGGAGAAGAGCTTAGAAGCTTGAGTTTCATGAATGTTTTATTTTTTTATTTATATTCAAATTTTTGTGGAAATGAAGTTGTGTTCTTGTTCTGGAAAATAGAAAATATGGAACTGGGGAAAATTCTAACTCAAAATTGCAATATCCAAGCTCGACACATTTGCAAAGCTGATGGTATCTATGAGTTAATATTTATCCTGCACCTTGGTACCTGCAGATTAAAGGTGCTACACAGATGCTAAGCACTGTGAACCCAGTGGAATTTTCAGTCATCACCATAAGTAAACAGCAAAGAGATTCTTGGAAAGGTGGCTTCTGCAGAGCCACAGTGGTGTTAGGTTATACTGGTGACTGGATTCAGTGCTGAACTTCTCATTTTTGCCTGTTTTTTTAATTCATGCTATACTCAAGTTTTTGTTTTGTTGATAAAGTACTAGGAATTATTTTAAGGTTCTAGGATGTAGCTTTCATATTGCACTGGAATCCCCAACCCTTTAAAATTATACTAATTATAATGTTTTGAAATAGGGTTTTGCCAAGTCACTATGTTGCCCATGCTGACTTGATTTGTATTTCTCCTGACTCAGTCTCTAAGACTCTGGAATTAGAGAAGTTTGCTGCCATCCTGGCTTCCAAGTTTTAACATCACTAATAGTATAGATTTTTTTCATGTAAAATATTTTTGCAAGGGCTGAGGGTGAAGTTCAATGGTAGAGTATGTGTGCCTGGCCACGGATTTAATTCATAGCACAAGCAAAGGAAATACACACACACACACACACACACGCACACACACACACACACACACACACCTGCAGACACGATAGCTCTGGACAACTACAGGGACAGGTGTATACCCAGTCATGACAGATGAATTCTGTGTTTTCAATGTACGCTACTTGGTATTGGTACCTAAAATCTAAGCTTTGGTCTTGACACTGGGGCCAGATGCTGGTGGTAGCATTTACTAACATGGACCTCTATGGAGCTCTAGCCTTTTCTTAAGTGTCCAGTGCAAGTGAAGAACGGCAGCTCAGAGTCTTAACTAGCTGGTGTTACTGGGAAATGAAGTTTTGCTTTTATCCATGTTTTCTTTTATTCAGATGGAACATAACACATAATGTGCAATACTGTTCAGAAGGCAAAGTAGTATAGAAGAAATCCTTCTTACATCGGGAGCAGTTACATGAGTCAGGTTAGAGCACATATTATTATAAATGCAATATTTTAATGGCCACACATTAACAAAATAGTTCTCACTCATAAAATAAGATCTAGAATTACCTGATGACTTTTTCAACTAAAAAACTAAACACAAACTCTTGCGTATACCCATTCTCATCCTGTCTCTCTCACACACACACTTCCACAGGCATGAACATACCTGCTCCTGCTCCAAACTGCACCTTGCAGACAAAGTTTAAAATCCTTGTGAGAAATGACTGATTGTTAAACAAAAGTTAGACCAGGAATATATGAAGAGGATAAATCAGTGGCAGAATTTTAGTTCTTGGTTAAAGAGATTTAAAGGCTTGAGCACCACATAAGCCCCCAATCTGTGGCTTTTTGCTGGTTGATGTTTCCTTTTCCTCACCCACCTCAGAAACAGAATTATTTTCAGCAGACAATAGGGGGTTTTGGACACGTGGTAAATGTACAAGGAATAGATAATTGAAGGAGATGGGGGGTAATTACTAAATTCAAGGTGCAACAGTGGACCTGGCAGGCCTGGTGAATACGATCCTTTTCTCCCACCCCTGTGGCTGTGTCCCCACCCTCCTGGGCACACACAAATCTAGACATTTCATTGTGCTTATATAAAAATAACCCTCAAACCATGATCCTTTCTGACTACAGCCTCTGAAGATTTTCTTTCTTTTTTTTTTAAAGACATGTTTTCCTGTCTCTTTCTTTTTCTTCCTACCCTTCCTTCCGTCTTTTCCACAGATATAATGTGAAGGCTGTCAGCATCTGGGGCTGTGCTCTATGTGTCTGCGTATTTTTCTAAAGCAGCAGTGCTAGTGGTGGAAGCTTACAGTTGTCCAGGTGGTAGTTATTAACTGACGTGTCATGGTTCAAGGTGAACAAGCTGGGTCAATAAACTTGTTTTTCATCATGACTGGTTTTAATTTGAAAGGGAGCTTGTTACCTATTTGATAATGCTTCACTGAAGTTCACCTATTTCAGGTAGATTAATAGCTTGTTCAGGGATGAGGAGCCTTGAGGCCTTGTTGTAACTGTGTGCTGCAGGTTCAAGGTTCAAACTTCAGAGAGAGTAAGAGTTCTTGTTTATCTTCTACCTAGTTGCCGGTGCATGCCTTACCTTAGTGAACTTTTGTTCTTTTCACACTTGAACAATCGCAGGTTTGGGAACTTATGGTAATATTAGGAGCTGTGTTATGTAATATAAGAAAGAGATACGTTTTGGTATTTTTTTCTAGATTGAAAGGTTTTTCAGATACAAAAAATGTCAAGTTAATGGGCATTAAATTTATAGGTATATGTAATATGCATATATATTCCTGATAACTTACTAGGAAAGATGAAAATCTCTGCAAAATGGAACGTTAACCTCCAGGTAAGGAAAAGTTATTCATGTTTGGGCCAGATCATGATAGTGGTGATGAAGCAATAATTCCTTAAAGGAATGTTTATGTAAATACATTAATAATACATTATGAATTTATAGTAAACTGCTGCCTGAAATATTATCATCTTTTTAGAAATAGGAATTTCATTGTATTTTTTTCTTTTTGTTATTGATGAAATAGATCAGCAGGCATAAAACATATATTAGCTTGTGTTGTCCATCTGGAGAGAGAGAGAGAAAAAAAAACCTTTGTAGTATGATCCTTATGAATTTCAATGTAGCTGTACTTTCCTCTCAGATTTTGCTCCGGAGGCATTTAAATTCAATTGTGCTATTTGAAGATGGAGCCACAGTGGAAAAAATAATGTCTCTACCAAAAGTAACTTCGCAGTCTCTTGAATTGATAGGGTTTTGAAGAAAGTCTCCATCTCAAACAAGGATCTGATATGCGGATCTCTTAACCAGTTTGAAATGTAGTTTACCTACATAGACTGGCTATCTAGGGGGTTGTAAACAAATTCATAAGCTTGTCATGCTGATTATAGTGTTGGCAAACACAATGGCTGATCATGTTATAAATGTTTATCAACAGCCACATTCACCCACCTGCTAAGAGGTGCTACGCTTTAATGAAATTGTTTGAATGTCAAGGCTGGTTGCTAAGATACAGTGTTCTTGTTACTAGGGATGTAATGCTTGCAGATTTCTGTTATCAAATAATGATTAGAGATGTGCTAACCTCAAGGTGCTCAGTGCAGTGAAAGGTTTACCAAGCCACAGATTAGTGAACTGTCTGCTTGAGCGGGCACTGGCAGAAGAAACATGTGCCTTACCCATACATGGCTGGCACTGAAAAGAAGACGCGAAGGGACAGCAAGCTTAGCTATAGAAGACGGGTCCTTGACAGTTTGCCACAGAAGGGTGTTACCTACTCTGTTGCCTGGCATGATGTGTCATGTGCAAGCTGGGGACTTTGTTAACATTCATCCCAAGTAACTCCTTCCTTTCTCACAACTTCTGTTTTTGTACATTTCCTGTTAATTGGTTAGTATGGAATTATTAATATTAAACACTTCATAATATTTTGTGAGGAATAAAAATGAATAAAAGTATAATCCTACAAAATGGAGTCATGTTTTAACCTGAAAGCATTCTGAAAATGTCAGGTTTAAGACTCAGTTGGTATAAATATCATATTTAGTATGGTAGGTCTGTATATGGTATAATCTTATAATACTGAGAGTTAAATTTTCCCAAATATTTAACATTATCTTAAATATCATCACATAAATGTCAAAGTGATTTTTACTTTCACCTTACCTCAAATAATATAACGGAGATGGCCTAAGCCAGATTGTTCACACTGGCCCAATTGCTCCTTCTGCTAAATTAAGGCTGGAATAGCAGGACTGCATCTATACAGGGAAACTTTGAACACACTTTCACACTGAAAATATTTGCATGATTTTATGGCAGTCCCTGTCATTCCAAAGTGCTTTACTCATGACTAGTAATATTTCAGAAATGTGTGGGCAACTATACTTCTGGTGTCAAGTGTAATTTTTACTCTTGTTACTTTAGAAAAAAATGCAATTATTAGATTACAGATCTGGTGGCGCATTAAATCAACTCTTGGAAGTTTGTTGAAATTGAAATTGTAGATGTATTTTAATAATGGAAGTGTTTAAATAAGGTTGTGATCAGAAATAACAGTCGGCTTTCTATTCAGTCTGAGTACTGTGAGAGCGGAAAAGGAGTCTGTTCCGCCTATCCTTGCTTATCCACCTCTAAGAAATGCCTACCTAGAAGAGGTGCTCTTGGAGGCATGAATGACACCTATGTCTGCGAGTGCTTCACTGTATCCACAGAAGCTTCTCAGGAATTTGTCAGGTGAATTGTCCTGCCTTGTATATGACACAAAAAGACCTAAAGGAAAATGTAAGGTTATTTTATCTCTGTGAAACTGTTCTTAAATATCCCAGTTTTCTGGATGAGGAAACCAAAACATTAGATAATGGGATTTTACTGTCGGACAGCTAAGCAAGACAGAGCTAGACCTGAAATTAGGATCTTTGGAAAGTCTTGTCCGGTTTCCAGCAAATCCAACTGGTTCTCTGACACTGTCAGAGTGGAGCAGGGGAAGATAATCTAACAACGGTGTAGGCATGGATGGAAGTATGTTTAAATTGTTCAGACATTACGTGCCTACTTTGTGTCAAACATATAAGTAGGTACAAAAATGTCAAAGATGTAACTTGTTTAGGTCAATGATACAGCTTATGAAATTCTTGGCCGTAGTTGTGGAGATATGATCTGTTTACTTAAAGACCACAAAAACCAAATAAAAGTCTTAGGCCAGACAGGGTTAGCCTCAGGATTGAAAGAAAAGTCCCAATGTGGGTAAGGTTAACAGTAGCACTGGCCATTTTTAGGGAAAGGTGTTTAGCTGGAAGCTGTGACTTTCTTACCAGTAAGATCTAAGTCTGAATTCCTGTTCTACCACACAATGGCTGCATGAATTTGGTTAAATTTTTTAACTTCTGCAAGCATTTTCTTGTGTTAGTTATACATTTCTTGTGGATTACACTGGGTTAGGCAGGTAATTTCTTTGTGTACACTAAATGGTCAATACGTGTTAGTTATGAGACACACTCACTCACTGGGGCCTACAGGATTGAGTTCTTAACTACCCTGCTTATAGTCCAAAAATAGTTTCTGAAGCTTAAACCTGCCTCTTTAGTGAGATTCTCAACTTTTTTTTGTACTGTCCAATGTTGGGCTTAGTGAAAGAGAATAATACTTATAGATGAATAAAAAAGCTCACGACAGAAATATTCACATGTTCTTATCATAAATGTTTGTGCTTCAAAGAGATTTATGAACTGGCAACTAGTTAATTACAGCTGTGCAGATGTAGAGGTGTAAGTGTAGCTTGGGTGGGATGCTGCTGTCACAGAGGGAGTGACCTACGCTGGGTGGAGTTATCTGAAGAGCTTTGCTCTCTTCCTCCTCATCAATTATTATGAGGCTTTTGTGAGAAGCTAAATCTGAATGTCAAAAGTAGTATCAAAGTCAAAGTAATTCAAGGTACTATGCTGTATCCTACTCCACGGAGAAAGAAAACCCTGGCTTTCCTGCACATACAGTGTAACGTTTGCTGGTGATGCCACGTGTACCCACTTTTCTTGGAAATTGACTGTTGGTTCAGCAACACATCTCTCAACTTTCTCCCATTTCTTGCTTTATCACAACACAGCATTGCTTTCTTTCTTCCTGGGCCTTCTCGCTGCTTTACTTACAGAGCATTTTATCTTTAGTCTAAGACAGATGACAAGATATTAGGCCTACTGGCTCAGAAGCTATCTAAGCCAAAAACTGTCTCAACTGTCTAATTTTAAGGCTGTATTTTAAAATGCATCTTATTTGCTAGTGAGAAAACTGAAAAGTAGACTATTAAAAAGACATGAGGTTTGTGCCACTTAGAGAATGTATTCTATGCAGAGTTGTTCATATTTAGAGATGCCCCTAAATATAGATGTACCGAACTACCTACATGTAATTCAGATCATGTCAAAGCAGAAACCTCTCTCAGTGTGGGGTAGTGTGGGCATTTTGTTATCTATACCAGCTGTTGCCTCTTTTCGAGGGGAAAAGCCTACTCCCGTTTAAATTTATGTTGCATTGAGCAGAGTTGTATCGCAGTGATTACATGTGACTCAGCCGTGTCACATGGCATGACCTGCAATAACCTGACTTAACGCAGTCCACATGGTGCGCTGAATGACACACATTAGAACATTCCCCTTCTCCGCAGAACTGTGTGAGCAGGTGATTTCTCTAAATGGCAGACACTCACATGCTTGCATTTTAAACTTCCACCAGCTTAGCTAAAAATATCTTCAAAAGCCCACCCAAAACATTTCCCCTGGTTATTTTTACAAATTGTTGGTGACTGACAAAGAGCAGGGAGGGATGCGTAAGAGGAAGTTTCGAATTATTTACATAATTTGACAGGATGGTCCCTCCTTTAAAACATCCACTTGGTTAAGTCTCTAAAACAGTGATAGTGAACCTTTTAAAGCTTTCAGTGGTACAAAGAGCCTGCTGCAGTACTTGCTGTACATTCACCACCATGGCCCCGAAAGCCTGGACTTCACATATTCAGAGTCCTAGGGTGGGGAAGCAATCACATGATGATTATTAGCTCCCTGCTGTTTGGATGCTAGCTAAACCTAAAACAAAATAATAAAAGTCATTATGTGCCAGAATACAAGTTTTAGAAGAGTGAACACTATTTTTTCCAATGTTTTTGGCTCTCTTAGGTGAGGACATTGAGTACCATTGGTTCTGAGTTCACCTCTAAGTGTTTGACTCTCAGTGATAAAACTTTAGATTGCCTCAGTGGTTCCTTGAATGACCAAAGGAACATATGACCTGCAAAATTTGGAACAGAATCTTCTTTTGTTACTAAGCGAATTCACTAAATCTAATCTACAGTTTAGTCCTGGTTTCTTGGGCTGTAACTAGGTGAAGCAGGAGCCAGACGTGTGGTTCTAAAGAGAACTGAGAGTGCGGGGAGCCGGCGCAGGTCTGGGAGTTGGGTGTCCTGTTGTAATCCTGCCTCCGTGTGTGCGAGCTGCGTGAACCCCTGGAAGCCACTGAACATCTCTCGATGTTTTCTTCTTCTACAACACACAATATTCTCTATTCCAGTGAGTGCCTGTAAAGAGGAAGTTGGCTGTATTATGTGATGTGCCCTGTGGAGTGCTTGATGTATTTGAGGCTTGCAAATAAGTGACCTGCCATTAGCTCGGTTACATTCAATTAGACAGAGATAAATCCAACAGCTCCACCTCAAGTCATCTGAGAAAAGTCAATCAATACATTTACAATATACTCCAAGCTCTTATTTTTTCTTCCTTCTAGCGTCTGGGTGTAGCATTCAAGTCAATTCTAGGCATTTATTTACTGAGACATCTTGTTTAGATCAGAAAACTTCATATCATAGCAAAGATAACAATAACAAAAAAACCTTTTGCTTGCTGCAAACACTAACTTTTGTAAGGAAATGTATATATTTTTAACTCAGTGTTACCAAGATCTACAATACTGTTTAACACTGAAGACAAGAAGTCAGGTTTAAAAGAAAAGACAAACTGTGATAGGGGAAAGGGGAAAGGAAGAAAGAGAAAAAAGCCAAATATATATATATATATATATATATATATATATATATATATTATATACATACACACAAATATATATATAAAAGCCAAATATATATATACACACACACACACACACAAGATAGTTAAGATAGTTGCACAGCTAGTTTCACTTAGTTCATTGAAAAGAAAGGTTTGCGCTAATATTGTTTGGACAAGATACAATGCCTACATCTTGTACTCTGAATAAGTACTAGGAAGACAACAATACTCAATGTATTAATTATTGTAGCTCTCCCACTAACCAGTTTTGAAACTGTTTTTTTCCCTCTTTAAAATAAAAAAAAAAAATAAAAAAGAATAAATAGAGAAAAAAATGTCAGGTTCATTGAGTCTATCAAGAAAGTAATGATTTTTTAGTAGAGTGTCTATTACTAAATGACCAATTTGTCAGTGGGAAAATGCACTTGTACCAAGAAGTGTCCCTATGGGGTGGAACACCGGAGATAATATAGCAAAAGAGTAAATTTAGTGAAGTAGAGTAAGTGGCTATTTGATATACAGTAAGTACTGAGGGGCAAATAGTTCCACCACACGGGGTAATTTATACTTTGCTTTTCAAATTTAAACTATAACTAACTGAACAGTCATGGTTATTTCTTTCTGGTACAGGATGAGAGCGCAGGGACATGGGCCTTTCTTTCTTTATCTAATCTGTCCTCTGCTCCTGACACGAAATTCACATCTGTATATTCTGTGGTTTTCCTTCTTTTTTCTTCAACTTCTGGGGACATTTTTCTTCAAGTTAAACCTAAAGTTTTTCTGCTCTCTTTTCATATTTGACTGTTTTGGCTACTCTTTTCCTACCTTTTTTTTTTTGCGGTACTGGGGATCGAACTCAGGACCCTGCGCTTGCTAGGCAAGCGCTTATTCCACTGAGCTATATCCCCAGCCCCCTCTTTTCCTACCTTTAGATAGAAAGTTCTCAAAACAAAGTAGTTCAACGCACTTCATTTATTATGACACAAATGAAAATAAGCAGGACTTGGTTGCTGATCCATGGTCGATGTTCGGTAACTTCATAATCATGTGGATGTGTACATTAATGAAATGCTGAATTCAAGACAAGTTTGAAAGAAAAAAATCAGTAATGAAGGCTACACGCTGTAGTACTATTATACTCAGTTATTGATTGTGCTGTTTAATTTTGAGGTTTCTGGGCCACGTGCACTCTTGAATAAATATATATTTTCCTACAATAAGAAACCACAGAAAGTCTTCACTTAAAAGTTTTGAATCCATGTCCCACTTCCAGCACATGCAAAAGACTTAAATGAAAGCTAAATAAAAGCAATAGTATAAAAAAAGACAGGATGGTTGAGGAGATGAAATTGATTTTGAACCATTTTACATGTGGACACATAATTTTACTCCTAGAGTATTATGTACAGGTGGTAGCCTTAGCTTCAGAAAAGGGAACACTGTGATTTTCACTAATAAATCACATTTACAGAAACACATGTGTTAAATATATTGGAGTGGGTGTGTGGGATTTTGCTTTGGGAAACTGGCTATCATTTGAAAAGAGCTTTCTGTTAATGTCTATATTTTATATTCTGCATCTGTTAGACCTTATCAATGGGGGGAAAGACAAAGCAGGCAGAAGTGTTTCTGGTAGAGAAAAATATGTGTAATATGTGTAAATATCTGTAAAAACTATGGCTGCAAAATTGTATGTTTATGGCTATAATTTCCCCTTTTAGAAACATGGTTTAAAACAAGTAAAGATAAACCTTGCATTTATGTAATCATCTGGTTTGAACTCATTCTTTTACAGGTGCAGAAAGTGAGATCTAATGATGTTATATTATTTGTCCCACATGGCACAACTAGTTTACAGCACAGAATGTCATTGAATTCTCTTGATTCCCAGACAACTGCAATTTTTGATACATGATGTTGCCTCTTAATTTATTACATAATAATCAAATGATACTCTTTGCAGTAGCAGTAAAGCATTTACATTAGACTTATGACCTATTAACATTGAGTGAAAGCACCGTGGTGTTCAAGAAAAGCTAAAATACAAGAATTTGTAATGTTTTTAGAATTGAAATGATAACCTAATCAGAACGCAGCCCAAGAGAAAACAGATCCCAAACTAATTTATGCTCACAGAAACCAAATTGTGCAATTCACACTGAGAGAGAAAAAGGCTGGTGGGGAAGTGAGACTACATGCAGAAAAAGGCTTTGGAAGGGCCAGCGATGTTTGCATCGTCAGGGAGGAAGCAGTTTATCCAATTAAAAGAAGAAACCGGATGTGAAAGTGTGTATCCTATCACCGGCCTGTGGCGGGGTGACTCACAGTTGGCTGGGCAGTAGCCATTGCTGTGAAAATGGAAAAGAAGAGTTGATACAGGGGCAGGGACTTTACAATGTGTGGCGTGTTGGGAAGAGCACAGATTTTGGAGCCAGAGCTCCCGAGTTAGTATCTACACCCATTATTTACAATGTGGCAATGTTTCATAGGTTACCAAACACTCCAAGCTTTGGTTTCCTCAACTGTTTAAAGGAAATAACACCCCAGAGTTGTGCCAACTGAGATAATATAGAAGTGTTCAAAGAGCCTCCCCAAGATGGATGAGCAGTAATCATGTCCTTTAACTTTAGTCTGGATTCTTTTCAATGCACGACATACTGTTCCAATAAACATATACCAAACACATGCATAGGGTATATACCAAATAACACGTATGAAATATATTAACAAATATATATCAACTGTATAAACTGAGCTAAGCATTATTTCAGGCCAGGACTAACACAGGAAAGATGTAAGGGATGGTTTAAGATTGAGAGTATGGGCCCAGTGTGGTAATGCACGCCTGTAATCCAAGTACTCAGGAGGCTGAGGCAGGAGGATCATTGCGAGTTTGAGACCATCCTGGGCTTCAAAGTGAGCTCAAGGCCAGCCTGAACTACAGAGGGAGACCCTGTCTCAAAATGACAAACAAACAAACACACAAACAAAACGAAGACTGAGAGCACATTCCATGGGTGTATTAATGAGTTAGAGTATCTGGGCTATGGAGCTGGATGGTGCACAACTGAATTGGGCCAGTAGTCTACCCACATTTACTACACTAAGGATTGGTGTTTATTTGTAGGGAGAGTATTTAACTGATCTTTTATTTTAGACAAGAATTTTTCTGCAGAGTATAAACCATCACTTAGTCAAGATCTAATTATAGAGTGTGACAATAACTACTACATTATATGTCCAGAATGTGAGATTTAGTGATTCCAAGAGCATGGATTACTTGTTTTGAGTTGCCAGCTTTATAGACATGTAAGTCTTCAAGATGATTCTCTGAGCCAGCTTTGATTCATACATTCATTCTTTCTTTCTAATTGGAAAAGTGTGCAGGAGGAGATACGAATTTTGAGAGAGGTGTATTCTTGACCTTTATTTAAAAAACTGGTACAGAGAAACTTTACCTCAATCCAAATGGACTGTGGTATTAGAAATAAATTAATTTGGGTGGATTCTAGAATTTCCATGACTCTACAGATTCTTTCTTTTACAGTTGATCAGTGTGAGTGTGTACTTTACTGCCAATGCCTCTTCTCTCAGGGTAACCATGGTCAGCATGCATTGGTGATGTAATAGTTGGATGAAGTTTAAGGATTTTTGATGGCACCTATGGACTGTGGAGATATGAAATAGTTTTCACAAGTCTTAAACATAGGAGGCTCTGGGTACTTTCCACCATTTTCTTCTATGGTTGTCGATCTAGGTTTTCATATAGCAGGAACTGTTATATAATTTTCTTTTCTATTTGGGCTAATGTTGTAGTGTGTGTGTGTGCGCGTGTGTGTATCTGTGTGTGTGTTTGGTACTGGGATCCAACCCATGACCTTGCACTGAGCTACATCTTACCCCTTTATTTTATGTTTTTGTTTATTTTGGACAGGGTCTCACTAATTTGCCCACGCTGCCCTCAAACTTGAGATCCTGCCGTTGCAGCCTCCTGAATAGCTGGGATCGTAGGAATGTGCTATCATGCTCAATTGGAATAAAGGAAATCTATGAACCCAATAACATCAATTACCTATTAATTCACGCCTGCCAGTCAGTATTCTTAAACAACTTATATAAAAAACTAGCATATGTAAAAGCAATTTACTTTAAAACATGACAATGAAGAAGTGCTTGAAAAATAAATTAAAACCAGCAAAAATAATTTCAAATTAAGAATCCTTAAAATGGAAACTTTCCTTTGCTCCTTTTACTCCTTTTTCCTAAGGTTTTCCATCCAGGCACAGCAGACCTTGTACTGTGGTCTTTCAGCTCTGTTCTGTGTACACAGTACACTTTATACTTTATAATTTCTGAAAGTTACAGTGTGTTTCTGTGCTTGAGAATCTGCTGTAATAAGCACTGCTGTGGTGAGGATCTTTCCCGTGATGGAAAGTAATGAGACCGCATTTGTTCCTTTTTCACTTTTCATTTGGAAGATGCAGATGCAGGTGTTATCTTGTGTTCTTGGGCCTTTTGTCTCTGCTTTTTATATTGAAGAAGTCATTTCAGATTTGAGTATCAGCTTTTCAATTTTATTCAAAGATTTTAGCATTTAGGCACATAGCAGACAAATATCTTGTCTTCTCAGAGCCTATTTTTTAAGTAGGGACAATAAATGTATGTTTATTATTGACAATAGGTATACATTAATGGATTAAATATTGAACTTTTATTATTATTATTTTTAGCACAGGGTCCAGCTGTGTTACCTGGGTTGTTCTTGAACTCCTGAGATCCAGTGTTCCAGCCTCCAAAGCAGCAAAGTCTCCAGCTACCTGCTGCTGCTTTCAGATAATTTTTTTAAAGGTTTTATGTGGTGCTAATAGTAGGGTTTAAGGCAAAGAGAATCATCTTTGCCGCTTTTTGTTTGCATATAGTCTTCTTTGCTCACAAGCACTTGTGGGAT
The DNA here is from genome assembly GCA_004027595.1 of Dinomys branickii. NCBI lineage: Eukaryota > Metazoa > Chordata > Mammalia > Rodentia > Dinomyidae > Dinomys > Dinomys branickii. The sequence goes on from PVLD010001830.1 coordinate 154,640, forward strand.
ATGTAGTTACTGTACGTTTTCTTCGTTTCCTCGGAGCCCTTGGAGTTTCTTCCCTTTTCTTTCTAATCCATGCACTAGCAGTCACTGAATAGTTACTTCTTTGACTTTGGATTTCACGTGTACATCACATACTTTTACTGACACATGATTACAATTAAGAAAAAAAAGTTAGGAACTTTCTGTGTTCCAGTGAGAAAAATTAGCTCACTTTATCCCCGTATATACTCCTTGTCTGTAACAGATCCGCAGACGGATTCTGTTCCTTGTCACTGCTTAGAGCATCATCATCAAGAAGCTACCACAGGCTTGAAAATTTCCAGGCTTCATACAAGCCGGAAAAAAGAGTTCCAAATGGTCGTGAACTAGAAATTGAAGTTTGCCTCCTAAAAGAAAATGTTCCCGACACACTGGACAGAGTCTCATGCATCTTCCTATATAACCCCCAGGGCCACAGAAAGCGCAGTCCACCATGTGCCAGGATGGGAGGCAGCACCGCAACAGGGGACAGTGTATGACGGGGATGGCTGCACTGCCTTGATCTCAGTTAAAGTTATGGGCTGCAGATGAAAAGATAGTGGGTAGCTCAGCTTATTTGGCAGCCGCGGAGATGACTACTGACTGAGAGCGGCTGCCATGTACCAAATTACATTCCACTATGCCTAGGACGGTCTAATTTGGACTCCAACATTTGGCACCATTAGACCTCAACCCTAAGAGGAGGTAGTATAACCAAATGATGATAAACACAGACTCTGGAGCTGCAGAATACTGGGTTTGATCCTCAAATCTACCGTTTACTGACAATGTCTTCTTTGGAGAGTTATTTCATTATCTGAATATTAATTGCTTCACCTTGAAAGTAGAGTTAATTGTATGTTTACTGTTCACCCATTTACCTTGACAAAAATTCAAGCTCTGTGAAGACAGATTTTGGTGCAATGAATTTATAAGTTCTTAGAACATTCCCTGATACATAGTAGGTACTTGACCCTTGTTGAAATAAGTAAATAAATAGATGGAATATTTGTGAACATCTAAAAGCCCATATATTTGAAACCCATTGCAGAGGTTCATACTTATTTAGAGTTTATCAGATGATAATGTTTTAAAACTCTAGAAGACAAGTAAAAGATAAATTGGGATCTGCAATAAAAGTTTTCCCAGCTCTGTTTATAGAATGAGTAAGGGCCACAGACAGAATAAACTCTCTGAGAGGTGTAAAGTCCAGTTTGACTTTAAATTCAAGAAATTCTTTTCTATCCTAGAGAATACACATGATTGATGTTGTTTCATAATTGCCCAGCATAGTTTTGTTGCTTTTCCTGTGGTCAAGACAAATGGAAAGAAAGCTGCATCTCTTGAGACTTCTTCAAGGGCTGTGGGGTTGATAGCTGAAATCTTGGGTTCAACCAGTCTCCATCCATCCATCCATCCATCCATCCATCCATCCATCCATTTAATTTGACAAATATTTGTAAAGCACTTTGTGCCAGAAAGTAAAATTATTTTCTGATAGGCTTGCAGCAGTTTATCTTCTGTATTGCAAGTAGTGATAACTAAATACTCATTGTTTGGATTGCAATAGGACCTTTCTAGCAAGAGTATCACATGGTATAATAGTACATTCTTCCTCACAGAAGGATATGTGTTACACAGTTTTGTGGGCAAAATAAACTGAAACAGAGATCCAGAAAATATTTGAGCAAGGACGGAGAGATTATGGTTCCAGCCCCTCCACTGGTGCCATCTCTAGATAAGTGGTTTAGCCACACAACTAAATTTTTGGTGTTAAGTGTGGTTTGGGATATTAAAATGAAGACTATTAGTACCTGGTCTTTCATTTTATTCTGAATATTTGTAGATGTTTTGGAGCACATACAAGAAATTCTCTGTTGTATTTATTTATGATACATCTCTGTTGAGAAACAATATTTTTTCTGCTTCTTAATCTAAATTGAACTGTAGTGTACCAATAAAACAAGTCACAGCATAGAAAGTAAATTTTCCCTGTATAAATAATTAACTCTTTAAGATTTATTGGCCTTTCTCTATTTTTCCCTTTCTCTGAGTGGAGTAATCCAAATAAAATGTTGCATTTATTCTTGTCTGATAAAATATTCATAATAGAAAGCACTACCTTTGAATTTGGATTAAAAAACTATGAAGAAAACATGATTATTAATGTTGACCCTTCTCTAAGGACTACCTAAAAACCATTAGCTAAAATAAAATGTCTGTAGGGAACCTGTTTTTACTTTATCTTTATTTTAGTTTTTTTGTCAGACTTTTGCTGCCTTTACACTACTATGTCATGATTTTGAAACAAAAGTGAGTGATTGGTTCATGTTTTATCATCTTTACACTATGATAAATAGGCCAGCACATGGCTAGAAAGTCATCTCAGATGATCTGCCTGGCTTTGAACATAATGAGAGAAATGAGGAAAGTAGTCTTTCAGATCCCAACGAGCAGATTTTGCTGCTGTGTACATGAAATTTAGAACTGAGATTTTAACAGTTTATGGTTATTTGGTGTTCTTTGCTATGTGGAGATGAAAATGTATCTGTGCTAATGCTCAGCGAAAATTTAACTAGCACATCTCTTAGTTTTTCATGTATTTATATACATCTGTAATGAAGTAGGATTTGCTTGGGATTAGAACTTACATACTGGGGGATTCCAGCAAAATCAGGGACATTCTTGTGCCAAGAAAGAAATCTGAGTTGACTTGAAATGGGTTTTATAGTGAATATGCTAAGTCCCCCAAGGTCTATAATAATGAGCAGTGTTTAAGAAAGGTAGCTCTCTGACACTCCTTTTTGCCTTCAGAAGAATGTTTATTATATAACGGATTATATGATCAATTACTTTGCTGTTCTTTGGCATGTCAACTCAGAGAGAACAAATATGTCTTTGTGCTTCGACTCACTTTATAATAATTAAATCTTAAGTTCAACAATAAAAACAACTTTGCCTACAAGAGAAAGATTTTCAGAAGAATCCTTGGGTTGCCTTTGTTTGATGATCCTATTATCACAGGATGATGTTGATATTCATCCTGTTGGTGGCACACAATACTGGGTTCCCACAACTTAAAAGAGGGTAGGATACATTTGGTTCACAGTTCCATAGCATTTAGTCCATGGTCAGCTGGCTGCAAGGCATAGTGGAAGAGCATGGTGTTGCCAAGCTGCGAGCTTCACAGATACTGGGAAACACAGTGCTATAGATGGAAGGCTAGGCACAGAGGTAGTCTCCAAGAGGCATGACCAATTCAGAGGAATCTAGAAGTGTGCTCCACTAATACACGAAGCATATCTTAACCCAGTCAGATTGAAAATCATGAATGATGTCATAACATTTCATATATGTTTTATGTGTGGTTGATAGTTTATTTCTTGAGAGCTGAGTATTTTATTTTGAGATCATGCATTTTATATTTTCTTCATGCAAAAACATACTTTCTTTTATAAAACAGTGGTGAAGATGGAAGACAGCAGAGTAAAAATTTAAACCATGAAGTTGCCTTAAATTTGCTTGAAAAAGGTCAGTTCACAAAATTTAAGTCTTTATATAAATGAACTAAGCTACGTTAGGTCAGAAAAAGATCCCAGGTTAAGGGCTGATTATTTTGGCAAGGCTCTGCGTCATGACCATCCTATTTTGGCTTAACCAAATGGCAGTACAGTTAATAGGGCTTGTAGAGACACCTTAAAAAAACCAAGTTAAATTTGACTAGAACAGCAAGCCCAAAGAGGATATGAACTAACAGGAACTGACCGGGCCATTACAACTAAAGTGTCAGCACTTGAATGCATTTTTGTAGACTAGACATATTTTAGTGTTAGTGTCAGGTTTTTAAGTAATTTTCATTTTCTGACCTGGATGAGTCCCTATTACAAGATAATTTTCTTTTCTGTATTAAGCAGTGGTTAAGTATTACAGGATGAGTTGATTCATCCTACTTAAGAAATGATGGAATTTACTGGTAGGGTTTGGAGGCCCTGGAGAAAGATGTAAAACTCTATGTACATGTACACATTATATGGTTTTGATTATCTGTTTGATGAGGAAATTTTAGGTAATTTAGAAACAAGGGAAAAGGAATGAAAGCTGTTTGCTCTCTGATTCCCCATAAATGACAATGTTAACATTTTATTATTTACCTTTTTGGACTTTGCAAATTTGAGATAACATTGACATTGAAATCTGATCCTATTTTGCTGTTTAATAGTTTATGTTAAAAAGTACATGGTGAATAACATTATATTATATGAACATGTATACATATGTGTAACTGGAGATTGAACACAGGGACTCATGTATGTTAGAGAAATGATCTACCATTGAGCTATAGCCCTATCCCTGTTTATTATTTTAATTTTTTGGACATAGTATCATGCTAAATTACCCAGGCTCAGCTTGAAAGTGTGACCCTCCTGCCTTAACCTCCTAAGTAGCCAGGACAACAGTGGTAGGTCTCTGGGCTTACCACTAATATTACCTATCAATCTTCAGGAACATTATTTTTCATGGCTGCATATTACAGTGTTTAATGATCCCATCTTGTTGGACAGCTTAGTTCCAATGCTTCATACTTGAAAAAAATGCCTTGATGAGCAGTATCATAGGCACTCTTTTTTTCCTTCTTAGAAAGGTCTCCAAGAAATAGAACTCATATCCTGCTTCTGTGTTAAATAAATATTTTCCCAACCCAAAGAATGAAAATTTCCTTGGAGGTGACAGTAAATGTAAGACATTGTTCTGAGACATAACCATCACAATTAAGATTAAATATGTTTTCTTCTAGAAATCTTGGGAGTCCAAGTAAAGAAATAATATAGAAGAGGAATAAAGAACTATGCTACAGGGTGACCAGATAGAAATGTGATAGTGTAAAAAACATTTTCTTGTTCAATCTTTGCAATGTGATTGGAAACTGCTGATAGACCTGGTAGATCTGTCTATAGTAATAGTCTTAAGAACTGCTCTGTGATAAATAGTCTAACAAAGTGGGCACAGATTAGCTGCACAGTCCTCACTGTATAACTTTAAACTTCTATACGCTTAAGAAGTTTTAGTTTTCACTTACTGAGACTTTATATATTTCACAGACAATGAAAACCAACATTTTGTAGTACTAGGGAAGCAGTTATTAAACTCAGTTCAGAAGATACACAAGGATCTATTCAAGGAGTTAATAGGGATAGAATGCATGTTGAATATCAAGTTTTGTGAATTTATGTCCTATTTTGTTCTGCTATTTTAACCTGAAGTTTTTCTAACTGTACCTCACTTAACTATGAAATGTGGTAAGAGGAAAATACCTGTGTATGCAATCTGATCACCCTTCCAGCTCTGTGCGCTGTAGCTGCTGCATTCAGTTAAATTACCAGGTGACATACATCTGATTTTGGATTGAATTCCATGTGTTTAAAATACTGAGCCATTATTTACCATTCTTTAATGAGAAATATTCAGATAATTCACATATCACCACAGTAAATATATTTAAATATAGTACAGCCAAGTTATATTTAGAAGTAAAACTTTATGAGAAAATATGAGCAAACAGCTCAAAAAGTTCATTGTCTTATTCAAAAAAGGCAAATTTTATCATAATTTATTTTAAACACCTTTATTTGAGATATTGTTAAATTTCTAAATTTTTTGCCTGTATGACCCAAACTCCCTTATACTGGTTTAAAAATATTCTTTTACAGTTTCTTACATCACAGTAAGAAAATTTACATTTTTATCCAGCCTCAATACTCCGTGATGCCGCTTATGGTTATGTTTTCCAGGTGTTTATCTTCAGTTAGTCTTGTGGATGTGGCAGATCTGGCTCTCAACTTTTGTTGCCTGTATTTTCTGAGCTCCTGGTACAAAAAAATACGTAACATTTTCATACTGGATGAATGTTGCATGTGGAGGTTTGCAAGTTAGCCAAATATCAAGCAATCTGATATACTTCATCCCGCAACATGCTCTGTAGGCAGCTGCTTTTCTGTAATGCCTTACCTATGTTCAAAGATGGCAGGTAAAGTACTCTTCAAAATATCAGTGACATTTACTACCATTTTCAAGTTAAATTGGAATATTGCATATCTGGGGATATGGAAGGAAAAGAATAAATAGCACCATTGATAAATTCTTATTGTAACCTTTCAATAATGCAGGGCAATTTGCTATACTCAAAGGTCAAAAAGTAATAATAAGCTATAATATATAGCATTTCTCAAATTGTGTTAAGGAATTGAGCAGGTTTTTCTGATAGCACAATCAGTAATGTCACATGTCTTCACTGCACAAAGAGGTGGTGGGATATCAAACTATCTCTTAACTCCTTTATTTTGGAAGTGATACATGTTACTACTTCTGCTTTCAGCTTGTTGGTCAAAATTAGTTGCATGTCTTCAACCAGAGTGCAACGGAGAATGTAAAATCTTGTGGTATGCCAAAAAAGACAAGTCCTGAAAGTGATGAACACTAATAATTTCAAAAAGTAAAAATGAGAAAACAGGGCTGGAGAGATAGCTCAGTGGTGCAAGTGCCTACCTGGCAAGTACAAGGCCACGAGTTGGATTCTCAGTATCAAAACAAGAAAAAAACCAAACAATAACAAATAAAATTTGTGTGTTATGAAAATGATAATGCTCATGTTAAAAATTAAAATAATAAAAGGAGAAAATAAAGTGATTAATAAGATCCTTCCATTAATTCAGTTATCTTGTATGGAGCACATTTAACAGTTTTTGAGCATCATTCTGGAAATTTTCTATTTAATTATGTTGGAGTATGTAAATCTTACTACAAGTTATACCAAAATAGGATTCTACCACAGTTTTTTCTTCTGGAAGGTTCTTTATTTAAACTGAATGAGCAACACTATTTATTAACATATGTGGGTATGCCTCATTTTTAATGACTTCTAACTTCGGCATTTGCCATTTTTAAAGTCATGATTGATATGCAGAGTGTTTGGTCTAAGGGTAATGGTGACGTGGAGAAGGAGGAAGGGAGTGCCTGATGTTTGATGCTAGTTGTTTCTGTGGGCAGCCCCTGTGCTGAGCACTCAGCAGGCAGCGTACTTCTAAACCCTCGCTCTTCCAGTGTATGAAGTAAGCACTCTTATTGTCACCCTTCATTCTTCCACAGAAGAGGAAACTGAGGCACGCTGCGGTTAAGAAACTGCCCAAGAGTACGTAGCAAGGAAGGAACAGAATCAAGATAGGAAGGATGGGCTGCCTCTCCAGGCATGAGACTTTAAATTTGATAAATACCTCAAAATCTCTCGAAAATGTCCTGACACCTTAATACACTGCAAAGTGTCTGTTTCACTATCCTTTCATCAACCTTGAGTTGATTTCAACTTTGCTTTCCTGATACAAGAGAAATTCTCATGTTAACCACCTGGGGTGGTTTGCGAGTGCACCCTTAGCTATAAATTGGAACCTGAATGGGAGGAAGAAAGATGTTAGCAACTTCTGGGAAATCACAATTATTTTGCAAGATTATCTTGCATTCATACTGTCTGAGGCTAAGGATTTGACAAAGTGACTAATTTGTCTTTTCTCTTACCTAATGGTACATTTGCCACTCACATGAAGCAGAGGTCCTTCTAGTGTCAGCACCAGCATAATCCTCAGCCATTCATTACTTCTTCCTATGAGATTTAGGGAAGGAAATGAAAGGACAGACTGCCCTGGATTCTGAAACGTGCTAATTATGAGAGTGGGTGTACAAGGCTATGGCCTCCACTGTTTTGTGGCTGTGTATTAAGAGCTACATGGCAAAGACCTCTGCATGTTTTTAGTTTCATTATTGTGTGTGTGTGTGTGTGTGTGTGTGTGTGTGTGTGTGTTTATAAAATGTGTGGTGGGAGGCCCTAGGGAATAGCAACGCAGTAAGGATGCAACTCTGCTAAAGTCTAAAGGCAGTGTACTGAATTTAGAGCTTATAAATTTAACACTTGAGCACCTACTATGTATTCAACTAGAGACTGAAGGGTGGAGGAGAACCTATTAGCAATCATCACTATCTCCCTCGGGAACTAATGTTTAAATTGAGATTGGAATGATGAGGCTGTAAAACATTATATTTTATTTTATTATTTTATTAACAGACATTCATTTACAAAATAACATGAGAACAATACAAACAGTACAGAGTTACAGACAAAGTGGTAGGAAATTAACAGTGGTTGTACTGTGTATTGACATCTTCAAAGTGGTTTCTCAGGAAAACAGAGACATGCATATTTGTCAAACAAGTATCATTATTGCTTTCAGTAAAGAATAGGAGACACATTTTAGAAAGGGTCACATTTGCCTTCCCCTTAGGAGCCTGCTGTGAAGGTGGAGCTGATGTGGCCGGGAGCCTTATCCAGAGAAAGGGCAATGATGGTGGAAATCTGGGTGTTGGTAGTGGAGATGGCAAAAAAAAAAAAAAAAAAGTTGCCATTGCCTCTCCTTTGGGGCTGGGGATATAGCTCAGTGGAATAAGCGCTTGCCTAGCAAGCGCAGGGTCCTGAGTTCGATCCCCAGTACCGCAAAAAAAAAAAAAAAAGTTGCCATTGGTAGTGGAGATGGGGTGGAGAAATGTGCCAGAAACGTTTAGGAAGCCCGAAGGGATTGTTGGTGGTTTTGATTTGCATGGTAAGGGAAGCGTCACTTCGTAGTCTGGGTTTGTATTCTCTGGTGCCATTCTCAGCTATGGGGCTCCTGGGGTTACACTGTGCTTGGAGGAAGAGTGTTGACTTTGGTTTTGAGTGCTCAAAAAGAAAGAACAATTGGAAGGGAGAAAGGGGAAAAGAAGGAAGGGAAAAATACATGTACACAAGACAGCTAAGATAATTGTACGACTGATTTATATTGGTTTATTGAAAGGAACAGTTAATGCTTAACTGTTTGATCAATTTTGCATGCCTATCTCTGGTAATCTGATCTACTACTTTGAAGATAACAATATGCAATATAACAACCTTTGCTGATTTCCTATCATCTTGTATTGAAATTCTCTATGGTTTTTATTGTTTCTTTTTTATTTTTTATTCTCTTTAACATAAAAGAAAAGGAAGGAAATTCTTGAAAAAGGAATCTAAACAACACATACACACACACACACACACACAACTTTCAGTACCCGTCAAGAAATCACAATGATAAAAATCTGGTCCTATTCATCGCTAAATCCCTGGTGCCCTTTGTGGTCTTGCACTTTGATGGTTACTAAAATCAGTTTCTGAATAATTTAATGCAGATATATCTTTCTCATTATTAAGTTTCTTTACCTTCAAAATAGCATTTTAACATTTTACTCATGCAGTTTTTGAACAATTCTTATTTTTTCCCATAGTGTTTCATCTATTTTGCTGCTATTATTAAAAGACTTTTCTTGCTCCACTACATTCTTTATGTGGATTAGTGTTCCTGTAAAAGAACATTATTTACTTTTTAAATTAACGCAGACAATCATTGTACTTAGTTCTCAAGTTGTTTTGCACATGCGGATATGTGTGCGTGTGTGAGTGTTTGCATGTTTGATTCTGGGGTTTGAGCTCACAGAAGCTGTACTACTGAGCTACAGCCCCACCTTTTAAGTGTTTTTATTATTTTAAATTCTGTAACAGGAGCTTCTATCTCACCCAGACTGGCCTTGGGTTGGTATTTCTCCCCTCTAGTCTCCCAAGCGGATGAGATCAGAGGCGGATGTCTGGGCCCGTCTCCCTTGTACCACTCTTTAATCCTCAGGAGCATTATGCTAATGGCTGCATGATGGCATGTTTACTGGTCCTGTCTCTTCGGGTGGGTTGTTTGCAATGCTTCACACTTGCAAATAATGCCTGGGTGAGTATTGCCATATTCACATTTGATTTTCTTCTTGACTGATCTCTAAGAAGTAGGATTCATATCCTACTTCTGTGTTAAGTAGACACTTTCCAGACCTAAAGAATGAAAATTTCCTTAGAGGGGACAGTAAATGTAAGATACGGTTTCTGAAACATATCAGTCGCAACTAGGATTATATGGCCAACCAGAAAACCCCTTTCTGGTCTCCCAGAAAGGACTTAAACTTATGATCCTGCTCATCCTTCCAGAGTGCTGGGATTGCAGGCCTACTTTATTTATTTATTTATTTATTTAATTAAAAAAAAAAAAAGTACAAAAACATATTAACAAACAGACACCAATTAGCATAAAAAATAGTACAATCACAACTGATCTATAGGCAAGGTGACATGGTCTCAACAGTGGTTATTGCTTTATCCATTGGTATCTTCGAAGTGCAAATATATGAACCCATATACAGACATGCAAAATTGGTCAGACCATTAATCCTCTCAACAACATAAAAACACAAAAGCCAAACATCCAAAGACAGAAAACAAAACAGGCAAACAACAACAAAAAAACCAAAAAAAAAACACCAATAGTTGCTGCTTTGCATATTGATATCTTCGAAGTGTGTGTTCAGGATAATACATACAGACATACAATATTGATCAAATAACCCATCATCAATTATTCCTTAGCATTAAGTGATATAATACAATAGTAGAACCGCAGGCCTACTTTATACTGCCTAGCTTTTCCCAGATATTTCAAATGGATTTTCAACCAACCATCAAAATTCTCTTAGTTATGGGTGCCATTATTTGAAAATAAGGCTAGTTCTGCCTCGTTAATTTTTACGAAAATACTTTTCAATGTATATAATTTACTCCCTGTGACCTAAATTTAAAAATTGGAGGAGCTTCTTCCCCTAAGTAAAACTCCATAACAGAACAAAGTTACCTTCCATTTTGTTGTGAATTTATCTTACATGGGAAGTATGAAAATTACTTCTTTTAAAGTTTACAATCTTGGTACCATATTAAGAAACGCAGAAATAAACAACAGGACTATGCATCATGCAGATGATGTAGTTCTGACAGACTCAGTCTTTTGTTGACAAGTATGTACTGAAAACTGGCACATACCTGAAACCATTCTATGATTAGAAGATAGAACAGGAGCAAACAAACCAAAAACCTTCAAAACCCCTAGTCATGATACAACATAGTCCACTGAAGATGATGGAAAATAACTAGGATAAATAAAGAAAACATAGGACTTGTTAGGTAGTAATAGCTGTTAAGGATAAAAACGTAGTTGGAAGCCCAGTTGAAGGTACCAGGGAGGGAGCATGGTGTTGTAGATAAGATGGCAAGAGAAGGGCTCAGAGGAAAGGATCAGTTTACATAACAGTCAGATAAGGGGTGTGGTGTACAGCCATCTGGAAGGTGATGCAGGCAGGTAGGCACATTTCTCACAATGTCATGACGAGGTCTTTCTGGAGTGGCACCGTGGTCTTGTGCCTGAAGCAGATGGGGGAGCAATCACAGAATTGGGAGAGGGAAGAGGAATGGGTGGTATGCTGGGAATAGAAAACGCGGAACCTTGTAAGTCCTAGTAAGGAAGGACCAGATCAAAAGACATCCAAGAGCTCAGACTGAAGGAACTGCATGGTGCAGTTTCTGAACAAGGAGCGTTACTCTGCCTGCTCCATGCAGCATAGATTGCAGGTGGGCAAGAAGACCTGATAAGGCCCAGTTCTACAACCTATAGAAGATGGTTTGGGCTACTTTGGCAGTTGTGGGGTTGAAGTGAAGTGGTTTGGATTTGTATATATTTTGAGAAAGAACCAATGGGATTTCTTAATGGGTTAGCATGAAATACAGGGAGAAAGAAATCAACGGTACATGGAAGTCTTTGGTTTGAGTAACAGAGGATGTGACTGGCTTGAACTGAGATGGGGTGGGTGTGGAGGCACAGTAAAAACTCAGTCGAGCTGGAGCAGTGGAATTGTAAGTGAGGTGGATGAGTCGTACAGGTGCATTTACCATCCTATTCTGTCCTCTGTTCTGACTCGTAAAACTCCAGCTACAGAAACGTATGGTGAACAGGTGGCGTGGGAGGCAGCAGGATAAACGGATGTAGTAAAAGAAAAGCCTGACTCCTGCCTCTGTTGAAGAGACTTGACTATGTTTTCTCACCGTACAGTGTTTGTGCTTCAATCACAAAATGTGCTGTTCTTTGTAGACAAGTACTTTTACAAGACTAAGGTTTATTTACCATTTTAATTACTGATTTAACAAACACCAAGTATCTCATCTAGGCCAATTTCTGTGTTGGAGTTGGAGTTTCAGGGCAGTGCAGGACTCGGGCACTGACCTAAAGCATACACGGATGCTGAGATTCACCATTCCAGGAGGGTGGTCCTGAGCCATGAGACTGGAGAAAAGAGATGATTAACTGTTAGGTGTGGTAGCCTGTGTGTGTTTCCTTTGCTTCTTAGTTCTGACATTTTATTTTATTCGTATTTTCCTTTATGACTCAGTGGTTTAACTACTAAGAGATTGCAGGATAATGTATCATAAGACTCTTCACTGCCTGAACTGAGTTTCCTTCAGGACTTGCAAAATCTTGGGTCATGGGATTCCAACCTAGATTTTAAAAAACTCCGAAGTTTCTGTTCCTTGTTCTCCTGACATGATTATCTAACTTCTTCTGTAAGTGCCGTGACAAAGCAAAGTTTTCTTTCTTTTTCTTTTTTTTTTAAAGAGGCACCTATGTGTAAGTTGAAGGTGCTGCTGATGGCTTTTGTATCCAGGTGCTTCAGAATAAGCAAGCCTGCACTGTTCACCAGGAAACCATTCCAAGAAAATCTTGTCAATGGTAAGGAATTGAAGCTGCCTGTGTATTTTACACTTTTACCACCCATTCTTTTGAAGGGGGTCTGTGAGTACCATCCTTCCCTCTGTGGAGCAGTTACTTCTTCCATAGATATTTCCTGGTTTTGATGTAAGTTAGAGATCTGACCAAGCTCAGTAGACATGAGTATTGGTTGTGGCCCTGTGGTTACAGCCTTGTGAGCTTTGGTACAGTAAGGTGTTACTTGACGCAGGCAGTCCATGTGTGCAGATACAGCAGTTGCTTTGGATTCACAAAGGACAGCATGTACAATTGTCTGCTGAGCCAGGACTGTCTCATCTTTTAGTCATTTTCTTCTCAGAATCATCTGACTTCTGAGGAATGTGGTCAGAAGGTAGTTAAAAGAAGGAAAGGCAGGGGGGAAAGTGATATTTATTAATTACTTAGAAGTAGTTGCTATCCAGTGTCAGCACACATAGGAGAGCTATGGAGCATGGTTCCTTTGGAGGAGGGCGCAGCACTAGGCCTCTATCTGGGGCAGGTTAGGGGGTGGACATGCCGCTGAGTTTGCGTTTGGGGAAGTGTGACTTTGCTTCAGGGCTCCACCACCCTACGGAGCCCACACCCCTGCTGCTACCAAGAATTATAGAAGTAGTGGCTTAGTGTTCTTCCTATCCAGAGTCCTCCTCCCACCACGTACCCATCTGGAACAAGCCTATGACTTCTGCTATATTATCTTCTCAATATACCTAGATTCACCTAGTCAAGAGTTGTTTGTGATTTTTGTTTAAAGAACTAATTTTGAAAGGATAAAAAGCAAGATTCTTAAAATGCAGAAGAGGGAGGGAAAAGGCTAGATGAAGAAATCATCTATTTAAAAATATATATTGATACTGCTTTTTCATTTTCAGTAAACCTGTGGCATACTACAAGCTACAGAGTAGTTTTACAATAACTTTGATTTAAAATCTCTAACTTTTTGTTTTCAATTTTAAAATCTTAGGTGTATGCAGAAGAATATATTTAGCCTAGTTCATCTTAGCATGGACCAGATAGTACATTGGATGTTGGGTAACAAACATGACCGAGACTGGCGCTTCAGTAGCTTATACTACAGAAGAAAGCTCTGATGTGTGTTAATATTAGCAGTAGTTTAGTCACATGTTTAGGCACATGTTCCATGCCAGGTACTTTGCCTGACCTTTTTGGGAACATTTAGTTCTCATACCTTGGCAATCTCGTACTAGCATGATTTTTTTTTAATTAAAAGATGAGAAGGCTGAGTTTTACTGAAACCTAGTCACCTACACAAGGTGCCAGACAGTCAGTGATAAATCAGGGTCTGATATTTGGATGGTTACATTTCAGGGTTTGAACTCTTTCCAGCAGGTGTGTACACACACACACACACACACACACACACACACACATAGTGAAATAGGTTGATGCTGTCTTGCGTCTATTAAGTGTCAATCAATTAGGAAAACAATTGCCACACACTGTCCTTGTGTGTATTTTTGCTTAACAAGGTAATAAATTAATTTATGTTGTATTTTCTAGAGAACTCGAGAAAGCAAAACAATACCGCACAATTTTAGCAAGCACACAAAGTTTACATGAGTGTTGCCTTTTCCATGGCAGTTGTGATGGTAAGCCTACATTTTATCTATGTGTTTGCCAGTATTCAAAATACTTTGCAGTTGATTTTCTTGGACTCATCTTTTTCCTCTTTTGTTTCTTATAGAGCTACATTTTATCATTTAATAATCAAACTTGCTTTTATTTAAAGGAAGATGATTGATTTATCAGCAGGCTTGTCTCTGGATAAAATTTGGACATTTACAAAAATCAAGCCCTCCCTCGAAAAAAGAGAATTTATGACATTTGCATTTGAAAAAATAAAGGAGGTTTTGACGACAATTCCACATACAAAAAAAATCTCTTGAAAATCGATAGAATCGATGACACACTACACAGTCTCTATGCGGAAGTGCATAGCACTGACTAGTTTGAGTCTGCATATTTTGAACGAGTGATTCTTTTATTTTTATGTGTTATTCTAGGCAGATTTACTGCAGTGAAGTAACTGGAAGAGTTCTGTTTTGTGTGGTGTGTGTGTGTGTGTGTGTGTATGCGTGAGTAGATGTGTTTCTTTTACCTTTTTCTTTCTTAATTTTTGGCATGAAGAAGAGAATGGGCAGTTCAGGCAACATTTCCCGAGGGCACAGAATTCATTTTAAGAGAAGAAAGAAGGACAGCAAGAGCCAGAAGGAGAGAAAGAGAAATCACCAGAATGAGGAAGTGACTCCTCTAGTTATCAGAAACAGGAGCAAAGTAACAATGGCTGAAATTCACCTCCCCATGGGGGAATGAATCATCAAAATAACCGGTGGAAAACAAGGTTGTGTAACCTTGACCAGCGTGTGTCACCGGCTGGTGGAATTTTTAGAAAGGCAGCAGTTTGGGTTCATCACTGTGGTTCGTGATTGCACACACCTGTTTGGGGTATGGATTTTGCAACCCCCCAAAAAGGGGAAACTGAACTCACTGCTCCTCCTGAGCTGTGCAAAAAAGCAGAAAACCACAGCTGCTCTAGCAGTTAACAGATATCAGTAAAACACCCATGTTACATAATTAAGGATAACGTTCTTGAAGCATATGGGCCAAAGGTATTATACTCTCATTAGAACTTTAGGTAGCAGATGATTTTGCATATTCGCATACATTCCAAAGGTTGAAGTGTATAATAGATGTCTGTAATTAGGCATGTTCTAAACAGTTTATTAAATAATACATGAAGAAAATGGTTGATGAAATACAGACATTTCTGAGGTTTGCGTCAAAATGACAAGAAGGCGTTGGGATGAGACATAAAAGATTTCTTCTTATTGACACAGCAACTACTCACTTTGAGCATCGTAAGACTGGAAGAGGTTTCACTTGTCAGCCAGCTCGTCAGTGATCTTACAGAAATAAGAATTGGTGGCTAGTTTTCTCTTTTCTTTTTAGATACATTTTATGTGGCAATGTTCCTTGAACTGCTAATCCTGAAGATTAAGTGCTTTTGACCAGAGCAAAACAAAAACCTCATGCACATTATGCTCACAGGCAAAATCGTCTTGATAAGGAATATTAAGCCAAACATGGCCTAAATCAACATTGAAAAATATTACGCCTTGGCTAAGAGTTGCTGGCATTTATAAGTTGGACAGGAATAAATAAGAGAAATCTCTCGTGAGAATCACCAAGGCAGGTGTTTGCTCCCTGGGGAAGTGGTAGGAAACATGCCCCAGAGATGATATTAGATGCAGGAAAGAAATTCTTTCGGTTCTGCATCTCTGTGTGATATTCAAGCCAGGTGGACAATTCTTACCTGAATGGAAGAGTGTGTGAACTGTGGAGAGTAGGGCTGGATTACCCCGGGGAGCGGCCAAGGGAGGAACGGTCATTTTTTTAAACTGTTAGAGTCATTGAGATATTTTGTTCTCCAAATATACACAAATAAGAAAGCTGGGAGTAGAACAAATATGGTATTTGGAATGGCTTCTAGAACACACTTCAGGGGACTGGCAAGGCTGCCATAGCTTTTACTGATTGGTCTGCCTACTAGGTGAACGGGGCTGCCAGTCTGGCAGTTTGCGTTGGCAATAAATCACCAGTAGACATTTTATTTAAAAATTGGCACTGGCTTGGGGGAGGTAAGGGATTTGTCAATTTGTTTTTATTTTGAGGCCAGGCACAGTTGTAACACACACAGGCCACCTGGAAACTGCAGCTTTCATGGAGAAGCATGGCTCAGGTTTGTGGCTATATTTTTGTATGATTGGAGAGTGTAGAGCTAAATGAGAGTTTAAGGATTTCTGACCAGAAAGACCCTGGCATGCTGGTGCAGACTGGAGGCATCCCTGGTGGAAAACAGGTTGGTTCTGGAATTGTGATATTGAGCGGGCATCATAAATGTGATATAGGAGAGACGATTTGGTGGACTTCTTTTTTATTGGTGGGACCCACACAGCCCATTCATAACATACAACTGGTGGCCTCCAAAAATCACGCCAAAGCTAAAAAACTGTGTGAAGCCTGGGTGCCCAAATTATCTCTCTCTCCCCCCCGTCTAGCCTTCTCTCTCCTCATAATTCACTTTCAAGTTTGTGATAAATTATCCCATCATTTTAAGTAATAAATATATTAAAGTTAGTACTAATAATATGAGAAATAATTGATATTCTTTCCTTGAAAGTTAGTATAATTATAAGATGGTAATTCATCCTGCTCTGGGTTTAGTATGCAGCATCCTCTAAAAATGATGGTAAGATAGGAAGAAGAAACAGTTTATCTTGGATCCCTCTAGCCAGTTCAACAAAAATAGTTGAGATGAATTCTTTTATGTTCATTTGTTTCCTGGTTCTGTGAATATTCTGCAAACCTCATAATATCTCTGAACAAAATTTTAGGTTTTTCTACTTTGAAAACATGAATTATTTTGTCACAAAAGTTATACTGCAAGTATACTGACTTACCACATCCCCAGCCTTTTGATTAGTTTTCACATACTTACAAATTGTAAAGATACTTTGTATAGTTACCATAAAAACTATTGGTATGAATATTTTTAGCATAGAGATACACTTATTTTAGCAAGGTTTCATGAATGACTACATTTATTTGATTTTATTTTAAAGAAAATAGTAAAAAAAAAGAACAATAGCAAAATACAAACAACACAAAGCAAGGACATTAAAAATGATACAGGGTTTCAAATCAAATGATAGGGATTAACAGTTTTTTTTTTGTTTGTTTGTTTTTTGCAGGGCCAGGGATGGAACTCAAGACATTGTGCTTGCCAGGCAAGTGCTTATTCCACTCAGCTACATCCCCAGCCCAACAGTGGTTTTTATATTACTTGTTATCTTCAACAAAGTTGCTCAGATTACCAGATGTAAGAAGATTTATTTTTCAAAATACCCAATTCGCTCTTGATGCTACAAATTTTTGAATTGGATTCAACTTGTTCTTCAGAGACGCCCCTCCCATGATTTCATGTAAATAAATTTGATGAGACAATATACCAAAAAAAGTAGGAAAAAAGACACACTCTTTTTCCTGCTTGGTGAAATCATTTGGAGTGATATAAATGTCTAGGACGAACAAGAAAACTATCCCAACATTGTGCTTACCCAGTTGGCAGTATTCTGCTGGGTATTCAGTATGTGGATATATTTGAAGATGTATGGCATTAATTTCTCATAAAGTGTTGAAGGATTGAATATCTGACTTGATAGGATTTTCTTTATTGTAAGACACGTGAGAGCCTTTACCAAATACTTATAAAAATCTTGTTATGAATGCAGTGGAATCTGCACTATAATGCTTCAGGAGATGCTTATAAATGACAATATTCATAAAATGATATAAAAACAAAAAAAGTATCTCTATAGAAAGCACTTGGGAACAAGCCCATCATTATGCCAGTCTGAACATATCCAATACCTGTACTGAATGCCATGTACACAAATCTATACTCAACAAGATCAAATGCAGCATACACTGAGGATGAGCTAACATGTTGAAATGCCTTGGGTAGTCTCCAAAATAGTGCAGGTAATTGGCAAGTGTTTATATTTTTCATTTAGATTTGCCCACAGGTACTGTTTTGGAAATAGTAACACAAAGATTTTTATCTTGGCATGTGTGTTTCTACATCTGTTTGAATTTAATGTACACATTAATTTGAATTGAATTTTTTGATATGTATTTTTTATACTTTATGACCTTAAGTGCTAATATGTGGATATTTACAGGGTTCTTGAGTTTTCCAATCAACCTGTTAATTTCAAGATACTAATTTTCTAGTATTTAGCTTTTTCCCCCTCCACAGTCAGAAGTGGCATGGAGCCCTAAAAATTGTGTGTGTGTGTGTAAGAAAAGTGTCAACTCACTTCTCACTTTTTGAATTCAGAGTTCTAATCTTATTTTCACCATTTTATTGTTTAAAAAACCTTTTTTCATCCTGATGTTTTGGACTGGACATCATAATTTCTTTTAAAAAGTGAGATTTAAAGATGGTTCAGAGGGGAATATGTTTTTAATATATGATTAAGATCCCTTATTTTTCAAAAGTAAATGTTGCTAGCATTTATGGAATTCTTCACACACAAAGTGCACATCCATGCACATACTTGCTTGCACTTGCTCAGTCGCTAACTTGAACAAAAATAGTGTCTGAGGGAAAGAACTGCAAGGCTGGTGCCAACTTCCCCAACATACTCAAGCATTTCTTTATTTAGAACCTCCCATGTGCTATTTTTTTTTTTAATCTCTGGAATCTCAGGGATTTTCCCATCCCTCTACATGCTTAAGACATTTCAGGGCATGGTAACCCCCTGCTGGAATCCTCTAACTCTTCTGTTTTATTTTTATAATGTGGGCTGTATTAGTGTACGGGAAGTGACTGTACCTATGAGAGAGGAGTGTGAGATT
The DNA here is from genome assembly GCA_004027595.1 of Dinomys branickii. Taxonomy (NCBI): domain Eukaryota; kingdom Metazoa; phylum Chordata; class Mammalia; order Rodentia; family Dinomyidae; genus Dinomys; species Dinomys branickii. The sequence goes on from PVLD010001830.1 coordinate 173,815, forward strand.
CCAGTGTGTACCGCAATACCTCTGAAGACTGTAGCTGGAGAAGGCAACTCTGTGGCTACCAAAACCTCCTTTTAAGGCAGCCTAGAAAATTAAGAGCTTTTCAATGAAGAGCTTTATGAGAAGGTGCGGAGATCCCTGTAGGCAGTAGCAGCAGTATAACTCAGTTGTTCACAGGTAACGGGTGATCTTTGCCAAAAGTCTGACATGGAATGTTGAACCTTTGTGTATTCCTCAAATTAGAATAGCGCTGAATTTTGGTGATCCATTTGCCTTCCACACTAGAAATGGCAATTTGGCTCTTTCATAAACCAGACTGTGATAATCTCTGAGGCAGTTTTCCTCGTATTGTCCCTCTGCATCATATGTGGGAAATTATTAATATATATCCAAAAATCATATCATATTTACATATTGAGTTTGTGATACAAGCGCTACTGCCTTTACAGTAAAGCACAATGTGCAATTGCAGAAAACTCCTTTTCACTTATGAACGTCTGAGTTTGAGATTCACACAAACCACGCTTTTGTTTGATTCCAAAATGTGGGTGCCAAATGAATCTACTGCACTAGGCTTATGAACACTACCGCAACTGTGCAGCCACTATTTCTCTACTGGGAGAGTTGTTTCAGCAGATAAACCATCTGGCTTGAAACACAGCCCTCTTTGAAAATATTCCCCATTATGGTAGCTCGGAAACAATATGAACAACTACGCTGCAGCCGAGGACATGGTTAACAGCCATTCAATGTCAAACAGTATCTTCTCTGTAATCTTTTGCTACATGCAGAAAAAAGAAGTAATCAAAATGCAAGATTTTAATTTTTAAAGGGTCATTGTGTGTGGTGTACAAGATGAAAATCCAGAAAAACTTTTAGAAAGGAACTGAACTAGGAGAGGGTTTAATATAGTAACTTTTCTTCTTTAAGACTCTCCCGTGGAAATGTGGCTCCTTTGTCTTAGATATCATGAACATTGTGAATTAGTGCTTTGTGTCATTAATATCCTTCTTGCTAAGTGTTTTTGAGCATAAATTGAATATATATGGTAGGTGATTGTTGGAGGACAGTATTTATAGCTAGATGCTAAAGTGAACTTAGGTCACTCAGCAGTTTATGAGCCAGAAACACTATGGAAAACTAAAACAAACAAATGATACCGGGGGAAGAACTACCTTGCAGTGGGGACAAGTAGAGCAAATGTGATAGAACATGCGTTACGAATTCCAAACCAGCCCAACATTACTGTCCTGGAGGCAAGCTGGAGGGAAAAGGGGGATTAAATAGTACATTATTTAGATTTGAAACTAGTGTGCTATCAAGAAAGAAGTCTTGAATGATGTAAGAAAGCTATAAAAAATATTGAACACATCTGAGTCTATCAGACCAGAAAATCTGCATTTGGGACATCAGTTGGGGTGACTGTAGAATTAGCATGTCCCTGAAGTGAAGTTAACTCTGGGCTAACTCCTGGCAATTATTATGAAGCCTGTAGGATGAGAATAATTTTAAGGAACAGACTTGCTTGGTCAATTGATGAGAAAGACTGATGCCATTAGATGATAATTCCCATGCAGTATGAATAAAATGGAATATGGATGAGGTATACTGAATTTTTTCCCCCACAAAACTGCCTTACATATCAAGTACCAATAATTTTTGTTATGTTTTAATTTTTACTAAATGGAATTTAGTTCTGGTTACGAATCTTACTAGATTCATCCTTCTTCACTGTGGCATTAGCTACATAAATATACATCTATCAACAAATGTCTTGACTTACACTTGTAAGGAGCTATGCTGTCTCTTTTTCTAGCACTTTTCCAGAAGAAAGAACTAATGCCATTAGAGTAAAATCATGTTTTCTTTCGTGTTATATTTTATCGTTCTGGATAACCAAGTGGTGGTCAAAATGAAAGCCTTTGTCTCACATGTTGTAATCTCTGAGTGACGATTTCTGAAAAAGAAGGCTGTTGAGTCACATTAATCCACCAAAAGACTCAAGAGAATCCTCAGGAAAGCCTAAGTTACAAGACCTTGTAATATATGTGGGAGCATTGAGGTCTGTCCCTCGGTGAGAGGAAGGTTATTTTGAGGGTTTAAAATCGCAAAGATGGAAGAACATTTAGTCCTCATGATATAACTGAGTGTTGTGTATTTAGTAAAATGGGATATATATGCAATCTCCAAATTTATTTCTCACAATTAGTTTAGAAAAACCAACAATTGTCCATCAACATTGGGATAAAAATCACTTTTGCCTTATAGAAGAGAATAGACAGAAACATGCTCAAGTCAGATTCTATCACTGTTTTCTTATACATGAATTCTCTTTCCAGCTGGAATGTACATCGTGCGTTCCCAGGAGCACCAGGATTTTCTCAGTGTATTCATGGCCATTAGCTGAGCGGACACTCTATTAACTTATACTGTGTCTATGCTTATGACTAAGAAGTGAACTCTGGATCTAGTCTTTAGCAGGAAAAGAACAATCAGCAAATTAATGTGATTATAGACTTCTATGAAGTCTGCATTGGTAAAGGTTAATTATCACTCCTATATGGCACGGTCTGCTACTGTGAGGCGAGTACTTGGCTTGTGAGCTTGTGTTTACCTTCCCCAAGTTTTTCTCCTCAGCAGTGACTAAGACACACTGACATATGGCAGTGACAAAGCTTGTTGGGGAGAAAATTGTGGCATTGTTAGACATTAACAGGATACTGTATTCGATTATTTTCAATGTTCAATCCTGCTGTACCTTTATAGACTGTCTGTGTTTATCTGTGTTGTTTGTGTGTGTGAGTGTGTTTGTGTGTGGCCACAGTTAAATTGGCAGGCATATTTTTTTTTGAGATAGGGTCTTGTTCTGTAGTTCAGGCTCACTCTGTAGTTCAGGCTCACCTTGAGCTCACTTTGTAGCCCAGGCTGGTCTTGAACTCACAACAATCTTTCTGCCTCAGCCTTCTGACTGCTGGGATTACAGGCATGCACCACCACTCCTGGGAATGACCACAGTTTTAAAGTTTCACTAGAGACATTTAGATATAGGTAGATGAATCTTTAGTCTTGCAAAGATAAAATACAAGTAATTTTCACCATAAAACAGATAGTATGTGACTTGTCAGAAGGTGATCTGAATTTGATAAGGGCAATTATTTGATACTTTCTACATAAAAGTGAAGTTCTCTCTGTGTTTGGTTAGCATTTTAAGTGAACAAGTTTTAGAATGATCATAGTTCCACAAATGAGGTTCTGAGGAAGTCCAGGGAGCCCTTGCCCCCAAGGACTAAGTAAGAGGGACAATGGTGAATGATTTACTCTCTTTCTGCCTTGTGCATTTCTTCAGGTAAATTGTGTTTCTCAACCCTTCTAAGCCTGACACTGAAAAGTCACTGTAGCAGATCCAGGTAGGTTCTCTCCTTGCTTTCAAAGGAATGTGAATCACCATAACCCAAAGTAGAATTATAATCTGATGGTCATCACTGTTTATTCAAGTAGATTAAGCCATAGTTGAAGTTTATAAAAAACCAGAAATGAAAGCCAGCTTTACTAACTGTGCCAAGGTGTCAGTGTTGAGGGCAGGTAAGGTAGATTAATAACAGGCCACTCCTGAGAAGGTTGGGGCTCTTACTGTCAGAGGGTAATAATTAATGATCAAGTGTTAATGGAGATACTGGGCTGTTGATGTCATTAATTCAGCTCAGTGGAGCCAGTTCTGCCCAGGACCTGCCACAGCTGTCACTGCATTTGCTTAATTATTCCAGTGCCTTCAGGCTCTTTTTCTTTCCTTTTTTTCTCTGTACCCTTTTTTCCCTTCTCAGCTATAGGACATTATGTTTTCACTGACGCAGAATTATGAAGAGCATCTTGCTCTCTGGACAGTGCCCGGCCTAAAATATGTGAAAACCCAAAGGTCACAAAGGAGACCATAACTTGTTTCTTAGATGAAAAGATGGCAAATGCTGAAGAAAGGCCACCTTTAAATAGCCTGATTGTGCTAATATAGTTTTGAGGCCCTTTAAGGATTTGGATGTTGAAAGTGAGCTCTGGGCTGTGTAAAATGTCAAAGTGCTCACCCTCTCCTACAATCAAACAAAGAGATCATAGAAAACATGGCGCAAGAGTGTTGGTAAAACATAAGGCCGGACAATCATCTGTGCAACAGGAAGCCAAAAAGTTAGCTTTACTGGGCAAATCGAGGCAAAGAGAAATATCGTGGAGGAAATGCCACCGTTAAAATTCAGCCATAGGAGTGTGTGAATTTGCCTGCTGTGCTTGCAGCGCCTTCTTGCATTTCTTTAGCGTTGTATCTCTTTTATCTCTCACGTTGCCTCAAGTGTAAGAAAAACCATCCTTTCACTTTCTAAACACCATTTGGATTTTTCTCCCCTGGCCGGTCCTAATGATCACTAGAGATTGATGTTTACCTGTTTCCTAATTGGAACAGAGTGTTCATTTCGCTTTTGAAAGACACCCACCTCTGAAGTTGTGTCATTTAAAAAAAAATAGTTCTTTGTTTTTTAGGCCTGTGTTTCTAGTTCTGAGGAGTCAAACTTGTCCAGTGTGTCTTGAGCTTCCAGAGGAGAATGCCGCTTGACTTACTTCCAAACTGAAGTGCTTCAAAAATGTGAGGCACTACAACAATTTTAAATCTCTCTCTACGCTGCACATGGCAATTTAAAATAATTGAAACTCTTCAAATTTTTATATGCTCTCAAATTTGGAAGAGACTGGCTCTGAGCATGTGCAGGACACAGTGATTTAAAGTTTTTAGAACCCCTCCAATTTATCGTAAGTGTTTTAGCTTCAGAGTGACGGGGGAACCTGGACTTTGGCAGTTAAAAGTGATTTAAAATTGTCATTACACTCAAATGTTCTGCAGGTGATCAGAATTCTGGACACTTGTGTACATTTTAAAAATTACTGTTAAAATGATGCATTTTCAGATCCAAAGATGTTATTAGCCCACTTAAAATGTGCCATAACACAATATTACTTTTATTGCCACAGTCCCTATTGATGACCTGAATGTGATCATGATTTCAAAGCCAAATGCTTGAATTTGGCAAAGGATGGAACTGTTGTCTCCTAGGCCAAGCATGAAAAGAATAAATACTCGGTAAAACACCTGATGTGGTCTGGTGACATTGTATCTCATCTGTACTCTTTTCTCATATATGGTGTCATCTCTGGTTTTACTGCTCAGGAAATTTTTTGAACTATTGTATAAATGATTCCTTTTTACACATGGTTAAATTTACTTCTTGTTTAAATACTTCAACTGAAGTGAAGTTATTGAAGATTGCTTAGCTCAACTTAAAATTTCATATTGTATCATCTCCTAGATAAAACATGTGGCTTCATTTCCTACGCCCTTGTTTACTCTGGGGAAGATGGAACCAAACATGAAGGTACATAATTATAACATGTACATGATAGAGTCTGTAGATGATTTACTTGGTAACTTGATGGTCATTTAACACTCCCTTGCTCTTTTACCACAGGATATTCTCTGAGTAGGAACATTTAAAGTCCTACCGACTGCCCCGATGACAAGATTCTAACATAAAAAGTAGATTTATGGTTGAAAAGTTAATATTATACAAGAAATCCTGTCATTAAGAAGTCAGCTAAAATTCTTAACATGTTTTATTTGTATCTCTGAAAGCCATACAGAATTTTTTAAAAATTTGATTTAAGTGAAAGTAACAAAGGTGAAATTCCAGCATATTTCTTAGTCACTTCCCTTCCTCAGTAAATGTTTTCATTTTGATAAAAAATAGGATAAGTTGATTGTGGATTTAATTTTTTAAAACCAAATCCTGGAGTTGGAGAAGAAATATTTTGCACATGAAAGCATCCAATCTTATAAATTAACTTTACAAATTTTTATATTTTATTAGAGTAGAAATTTAACAGGATTAGAAATAGCAAATGCTAATAATAGAAGATACGTTGTATCTGGAATTTCTGTAACCCTAGGGATTTAGGGGCCCAAACTATTAAAAATCCCACATTTGGTACAGGAATCAACCTTTGGCCTTGAATTTATTATTAGCTTTAAAGTTTGAAAAAATTTTCTTATGCACACATATTACCAGTCTCCACTGTTATATTGCTCTCTTGTACTAAATTTTGACAGAGAGAAAAAGCTAAAAATGTTCCTTTCATTTTACTTTTGTTTGGTCTGAGTTTAGAGCATGTCATTGGCTAGTATTATGCTTTAAAGTAATTTAATCAATAATTTATTTAGATGACAGATAGAATGAACACAGTCTTGGCTGTATCCTTGACTGGGAAGTACCTTGTCCCAAAGCACGGATAGTAGAAGTGCCTAATTCTTCCATGCTTCCAGTGACTGTTATGGGACCCGTGGCTTGGCTGGCAGCTGTCAAACCCCCAGCCCTTGCTTGTCTTTGCTCCCCACCCAGTGGGCTGCGATAACGTGCTTTGGTGTCCTTTCTAGGTATCCTGTAGCCACTCTTCTCCACCGTAGTCCACCAAATGTGTAGGTTCACCACCGCGTGGTGCTCCTCTCCAAGTCCCAGCTTTGGATGCTACTGTTGCCTTTTTAAAGAAAGGAGGGATTGTTTTGATTGTTTTTCTTTCCTCTTTAAAATAAAGAAAAAGAAGGGAAGGCGAACCCTTGTGTAGCTAAGATCAAGAATGGAGGGATCTAGGCCCATTGTTAACATTTCTACCCCACATCTAGCCTTCCAGAAGATTCCCTGGTTTCACTCGCTACCCCCTCACTGGACTGCTGCCACGGCAGCTAAGGATATTCTAGAAATGGGTACCAATCATGGACCCATACTTGCACCAATCTCAGGCCTGAAGCTGCTATAAATGGCACTCCCCACACTTCTCAGTCTAGTCTAGGAAGGCTCTCTCCAGTGTACTGATCTCCATGCTGCAGCACGGGCCCTACTGAAATAAAGCCTTGCATTGGTGGCCCTATGAACATGGTTGTAACTTATGTTTTGGGTGATAAGGACTCCAAAAGTCCTATAAATCTACTTGTGGACAGAGTGTTCAGTTAAAATAGAAAGAGAAATAAACAAAGAGCTCCACAGACCAGCAGCCAACAAATACCGGTGACAGGACTAGCACCCAACAGCTGACCTACAGTGTGGCACAAGCTGGCATTAGTTGGCAGTGGCCAGTAGTGGCAGAGGTCAGCAACCAGCTGACTTGACTTGTAGTGTCAGCCTAGCACTGTAAGTTGGCAGCCAGGAGTGGCGGTGACCAGCAGCTGGCTATGTATACTGTTAGCATCTAGTATTTTCTGTGTCATCTGGGGGTATCAGGGCTGCTAGCAGAGCTTCCCTTTGCTGATTCATGATTTCTGTATGAACTGAGCAAAAGAACCTAGGCTTAGTGACAAGTCCTTGCTTTTAGCTATATTGGTTTTGGGGCATTGGAAGATAGTTTACTTGTAAAGATAAAGTTACTGTCTTTGTTTAAATTCTGAAATTTTCAGTAGTGTTAGCTGAGTAATTCAAAGAAATGTCTGACATATACTGATACAGCTTTTCAGATAAAGAATATAAGCATTCCATATTTGACTATGAACAGCAGAGATAGATACTATTTTTTCTAGAATGACAAGGTCAGTATTTACTATTTTAAAAATAATACACAGAACTCACAATTTTTGGCCTTGAGAGATTAAGGAAGTTTTTCAGGTCTCTTTTAACTGCTTTGTATTTTTATAGAAAGATCACCTCTTTTCACATGTAAAATAAATTCCAGGGGAAAGTGGATAACTAAAAAATAAAAATTGAAACATAAAACTTAAAGAATGAAATAAATCATATGTGCTTGCTCTGTAGGTGTAAAAGGACTTTCAAAGAAGGTTTGAGGGGAATGACCAATAGCTTTTACTTAATAAGATATAAAAAGGAAATCATGTCTCCAAACATCAAGACTGAAGTATAAACAAGGAAAGAAGGAATATTATTATAGATATCATGGATGAATTCATATCTATAATGTGAAAAGATTTTATCCAAGTTTATAAAAAGTTAACACTTCAGTAGATAAAATGGAAAGGATGAAAAACGAACAGTGAAAATAAAGGGAGTAAATTTATGAAAGAAAATGAAATAGACTACAATTGAATATACTATAAAGTAAACAGACGGTTAATAGGCAAACAGAAGAGTGCAGAAGAACATTTTACTACTCAGAGAGCAGGTTCATATCACCTAGACATGAGGAATCAGTAAGGGCCCTGGAAGAAGTGAGCTTTGAGCCCCAAAGAGTTTGATATTGCATTAGTCTCTTTCCTGTTGCGGCACAAAATGCACAAAAAACCCAAATTAAAGGAGACGTCTACTTTGGCTTACAGTTTCAGTGGATTCAGTCCATGGCCAGGCACCTCCAAGAAACAGCACAGCAAAGAGCCCAGAGGCGGAAAGCTGCTCCTGCCATCACAACCAGGAAGCAGGGAGAGAAGGGGGAAGCTGGGGATGAGAAGATTTTCTTCCAGGTCACACCTCCCACTGCCAGGCCCCTTTGGACCAGGTGCTACTGTTTAATTTTGGGGTGACATTTTAGATGTAAACCATAACAGTCTGCTCCTGACTCACAAAAGACTCATGTTCCTTCAGTTATTCAAAATGCACTTAATCCATCTCTAAAAGTTGCAGTGTTGCAATAACTCCAGCACTGCTGAACAGTCCATTTCAAAGTCTCCTATGTAGCTCAAGGAAAACTCTTAACTGTGAGCCCCTATAAAAATCACAAAGAAAGCTAAACTCTTCCCACATATAATGGCATAGGGCAAACATCCCCATGCCTAGAGGGAAATAGAAATTGCATCCAAATAAGACTGAAACCCTGCAGGGCTAACTTTAAATTCTATTGCAGCATGTACTGAACCAAAAGGCTCTTGTACTGAGTTGTGAGCTTCAACACCTTGGAAGCCTCAACCTTCAAGGCCCTGCTGATTGCACTGCACAGTATTTGTCTCATAGGCTGGTTTGGCTCACTGCCTACAGCTTTCTTCAGGGGTCATTTCAGATTCTGAGCATCTCTACCTTTTTGGAACCTCATATACTGTCAGCTTCACACTCACAGGTTCACGTTCTGCCTCCTCAGGGCCACAAAGCCTAGACTCTCAGGCTTTCTTCTGAAACCTGAGTGGGAGCTTCTATAAGCCCCTAACTCTTGCATTATGCTTGCCTGTAAAACCAGCACCACATGGATTATGCCAAGGTCTGCCACCCACGCCAGCAGCAGCCGGGAAGAGAGTATTGTTCTCCTCAGTTCCCTGCATAGCTCTCTCTTCCTGAGGCTATGAAGTAAGAATGAAAAGTGTATTATCTTTTCCCTTGGCCCACGGCTGTAGAAGTTTCTGAGTTCCTAGATGGCTGACTACTGTGAAAAAAACCCAGGGGAACCAACTCCCAGGCAACCCTTCTGCACCACGGGTCATGCGCTTCTCTTCTCAAATGAAAAGTTTATCCTCTTCTAGTTTTGAGCCTAAGAAGGGTGAGATCTTGTTGATTCCTGAGATGCATCCAGGCAATGTTCTTTATTGTCCTAATCCAAAACACATGTCTTATTTTCAATGCTAATCTCTTTAACAACCACAAGCTCCTTTACCTCAGCTTTGCAGATGCTTTCTTTCTGGAAAAACTGGATTTTTTTTTTATAACTTTGGCTCTGCCTATTGCTCCTGATTCTTACTATAAATCTGGCAAAACACAGCCAGCAGCACCCAAGCAACAGCCTCAACTTTGGTCTCCCTTGAAATTTTCTCCATCAGACAAAACATTCTGCCACCTTTAAATTCATCTTCACACAAAGTCTTGGGACATGGACCAATGTTGATGAATTATTTGCTAGAAAGAAACATGTATGGACTCTAGTTTAGTTTCAGTAAAGTCCATGTTCCTAAGTGAAATTTTATGAGTCTCTTACTGTCCACATTCCTATTAGCATTCTGGCCCTCTGAGCTCCAACCAGAGCCTCACAACAGTTTCTCTTTATACCATTCTAAGGGTTCTCTAGCTGGCATCTCCAAGCCTATCCAGACTCTTCCTGAAAACAACTTCTAAAGGATTCTGAACTACATGGCCAAATACAGTCATAACCATGATGCCACTGCAGCATAGTGGAGAAGACTGCTCATGCCGTGATATCCAGGAGGCAGAAAGGGATGAGATGAGGATCAGAATGCGCTCTTTTTCCCCCCAGGGGAAAAATGAATATATGGGGATTCTGACATTTCCCTATAAATGTTACTATTAGATCACTTGAAGGACAATCAAACATATTAACAACAAAAACAAAATTCTGCAACCCCAATTCAGCATGCATATGATTCCAACACCCCCATTTAAAGTAATAAATTTCATTTTAATAAAACAGTGAAACTCTGAAAATCCTATAGGTGCCAACACCTAGACAAGAAGATTGTGTGGCTATGCAAAGAAATTATCAATCAAATGCCAAGAGTTAGAATTTATTAGTATAGTTAACAGCATTTATTTGGCCATTGGGAGCTGTAGACCTGGCATCTATGTCTAACCTAAAATTAACATTCATGCAACTTAATTAGCAATAGGCTCTATGAGGTGCAAAATCATATCTCACAAATCTTTGTATATCTTTCAGTATCTGATGTAGATTAGACCAGTAAAATATATCTAATAACATGAGTTGATGTGCTAACCATTTGTTTACTTTTTTATTAAAAAACATATTAAAAAATAGACACCCATTTACAAAGTAGCACAAGAAGAATACAAGCAATACTGAATTATAGACAAGGTGATAAGAAATTAAGAATGGTTGTATTACATATTGATATCTTCAAAGTGGTTACTCAGAAAAACAAATATAGACAAGCAAGGCTGATCAAATAATTAATCATTAACTGTTCCTTTCAATAAAGTGGTAGAAGTCAGTAGTACAACTACGTTAGCTATCCTGTATATACATATATACATAATTTCCCCCTTCTTTTTTCTTTTCCCTCATCCCAGTTGCTCTTTACTTTTGAGTGGTTTCTTTTGTTTTACAATGTCTGTCACACCTCCTAATTTTTATTCACTTTTTCAGGTTCTTACACTAGTGAGACAATATATTGCTTACACATGTAGGTCTGATTTATTTCACTTATGAGTATGGTCTCTAGTTGTGACCATTTACCTATAAAAGCCTATAGTTTATCTTTCTTTATAGCTGAGTAATATTCTATTATATAAAAATGTGACAATTATTTTATCTATTCCTCAGTGGATGGATATTTGTGTTGCTTCCATGATTTAGCTATTACAAATTGTGCTGCTGTAAACATGGGTACATATATATGTCACTGTGATATGATGCTTTCAGATCTTCTGGGAAAATATCTAGACGGGGAATAGCTGGGTTGAATGGGACCTCCAGACCTAGTTTGGTTTCATCAGTTTGCATTCCCACCAGAAGTGGAGAAGAGTTCCTATTTCTCCACAGCCTTGCCAGCATTTGTTATTGGTTGATTTCTTGATGATAGCTCTTCTTACTGGGGTAAGATGAAATCTCAGTGTTGTTTTCATTTTCATTTCTCAAATGACTAATGATCTGGAACATTATTTGCCATTTGTATTTCTTTATCTGAGAAGTATGTATTCATCTCAGGTTGGGTCTTTGAATTTGATGGGGGGGGTTGATGTTTTAAAAATGTTAGAGTAGGGTGTAATATGTAATTCATGATATAGTCACCTTGACGATCTCATAGTCACATGTTTTAGGGAAATCTCTTCCTCTCTGGGGCCCTGCTGTCTCACCAACAAAATAAAGCAGTGAGCTGGAGTATTTCTAGAGGTTACTCCCAGTTGTCTTTTGTTTTACTTTTTAAAGCAATTGCACTGGTACATTTTCGATATAGATCATGATACATTCACCATAGGGAATCTGTACCTGTGCACGGTACATCTCGCTTCTCTTTTCCCCATTCCCCTCCCCTCCCTTCAACCATCTTTACCGCCCTTATTTACAAAGTTTGTTTCCATTTTTCCCTTCTATTCTCTTTTTCTTGTTCCTTGTTTCCTTTTCCCCTACACCCTCCCTTGTGCTCCTTCTCATTTGGATATTATCTTCTGGTTTCCCAATATCTATTATAATTTTGGTCCTTACTTATACATTTGGATTCTCATTCCCAAGAGACAATGAGTTACATAAACAAATGTGTCTGATTTATTTATCTTAAGAATGTAGCCTCAAGGTGCATCCATTTACCTCGGAATGCCTCAAGCTTATCTTTCTTTATGGCAGAGTAGTACTCCATTCTATAAAAAAACCATACTTTCCTTTTTTTTAATTTATTTTTTTATTAAAAAAATACAAGTACAAAAACATATTGACAAACAGACATCAATTAGCATAAAAAATAGTACAATCACAACTAATCTATAGACAAGGTGATATGATCTCAACAGTGGTTATTGCTTTATCCATTGATATCTTCGAAGTGTAAATATATAAGCCCATATACAGACATGCAAATTTAGTCAGACAATTAATCCTCTCAACAACAGAAAAAACACAAAAACCAAAAATCCAAAGACAAAAAA
>PVLD010001831.1:0-186203 GCA_004027595.1 Dinomys branickii
TGGCGGTACTGGGGATTGAACTCAGGACCCTGCGCTTGCTAGGCAGGCGCTTATTCCACTGAGCTATATCCCCAGCTCCAGAGACATTGAATTTGTATCTTCAGACTGCTCCTGCCTTCTGAGCTCCAAGGTCAGACTTGATTACCTATTCAAAACGTTCTTTTGGTTGTATCACAGGCTCCACATTATGAACTCCAAGAGTAAATTTTCAAGGATGCCCCCTTGCATCCAGATCACAGCTTTATGTCACCAGTGGCTCAAATTAAGTTTGGGAATGGCCCTCTCTCTCACTGGCTTCTGTTCCCACTATCCAGTGTTATTCCAGTTTCAGGCAATTTTACCCTCAAAGAATCATTGAAAGCTCTTAAAGATTTCTAAAGAAGTTAGTATGGAACACAGTAAGCATTTTCAAAATAGAATGCCACAACATATCCCCATTTTATTTGTAAAATACTTGTGTCCAGTATTGTTTCATGTCTTTGCTATTTTCTTCTACTCCAGAATAGTTTGAAGCAGATCTGAGGTATTGTATCCTTCCTTCTATGCTTATTTCAACATACTTTTCAACATCATTATCTGAAAATCATGACAAAATCTTAATATCATCAAATATTTAGTCACTGTTCACATTTCTGGGATTTATGATTTTTAGGGAGTTTATTTTTTCAAATAAGAATTCCATCCATTTAAGTTGGTTGATGTGTTTGTAAAGTCCCTTTTCATTATACCTCTTTTTGTTCTTGTTATTTATTTATTGAGGATCCTCAGTCATTTATCTGGCAGAATTTCCTCGGGTCTACATTTCTACCTGCATAATGAGCACAGAGATGCATTGCCAAATCCTGCTGCAGGTTCAGCTGTATAGGTGTCAGGAGTACGGTCAGCAGAAAGCTTCTGGCTTCTGGTTTCTGGCACCCACCTCTCTGTTCCTTCAGTGTCTGGCTTCTCTTCAGAGAGCTGTTTTTTCTTTTTTTCAACTATCCTCCTGCCTGTTTCCCAAGTGTTGGGATTACAGGCCTGTGTCACCATGCCTGGCATAGCCATCTATTTTTAAAAGAAATTTTCATTCCTTCCAATAGGAAATTATATTTAAGGACTATAATCTGGGTGCGGAGAGTACTTGTTGTTAGTAGGCTGGTCCTTTTAGGCCTTTCAGTGGTTGGAGTTGAGAAATTTGGAAATGGGACTATAGCATTATTACCAAGCCCTACAGCAGCTGAGAATTCCTGTAATGTGCTATCCGCAAACTAGAGATCTGGGAAAGCCAGCAGTGCAGTGTGAAGGCCTAAGCTCTGAAATTCTGATATGGTAGATTCCAGTGGGGGACGGAAAGTTTGAGAACCAAAAGAAACATGGGGAGGAGAGATGACTATTCCAGCTCAAGCAGGCAGGCAGGGCACAAATTCAACCTCTGCCTTTTCGTTCTATTCAGAACTTCAACAGTAGCTGAAATGCCCAACATCTTTGCTCAGCTGGCCAATCTAAGTGCTCATGTCTTCAGAAAATGCCTCACAGACACTCCTGGAAATAATACCTACCTGGCTGTCTGGGTATCCTGTGGCCCTGCTACGTTGACATGCAAAATTGACCATCACACTGTGATCTGAAAACTGGTATTCATTTTACCTATGAGCTTGTAAGAGACTCAAATTCTCAGGCCCACCATTTTATGCCTTTTGAATGTAGAATTTTTTCTTTTATTTTATTTTCGAGACAAAAGAACCCAGAATAACACAGAAACAATACAGAAAATAAGTTATAGAGAAGATAGTAGGGAATCAGCCCTGGATGCTGTATAACATAAATGTTATCTTCGTATTTGTTATAACAAAATCAATAAAGGAAATACTGAATTACAGAGGAGACAATAGGGAACCATCACTGGATGCTGTATTACATAGTGTTGTCTTTGCATGTATTAACATAAAAACAATAAAGGAAACACCAAATTACAGAGAAAATAATAGGGTGCCACCACTGGATATGGCATTACACAATGTTATTTTCATCTTTATTACTGTTATATAGATGATAGCTCGTTCAATTAATCAATTTTCTCCACTTCACCTCCATTGTTCTACCACCCTGTCAGTGCTCTTCCCACTGGTAATAACTGCACTTTTGGTTTATTTACTCCCTCATGCTCTTACTTTGGGAAGAGACTTGGCTGCTTCTAAATATGCTGTGTAATACATGGGTGCACACAAATTGCTATGGCAGGAGGTGGAGAAGCACCCTTTGGCAAGCCCTCACAGCCGTCGGGTGTCTGGTCAGGTAGGCGGGGTTACACAGTGAACCGCCAGGCTCTGTCAGTGTGTCCATGTCTATAGGCTCAGGTGAGTCTTCAGGGCCATCCTGGGGGCAGGGCGGAGCGCCTGGCATGCCCTGGGGGCCGGGTGGAGCTCTGGGGGTGGAGCACCTGGCACTCCCCAGGGGCAGAGATCTGGGGGCAGGGCGGAGCACCTGGCATGCCCTGGGGGGTGGGGCGGAGCTCCAGGGAGGAGGCAGGGCGCCTGGCACGCCACGGGGCGGCCGGAGTAAAATTTATTTAGTTATTTGTTTCTTTCTAATGAATTGACCATTACATTTCTAAAGTTCTGAAATGGCCAACAGACCATAGCAAGATACCACTTCAGGCTCCTGCTTGAAACCAACAGCTTCAGAAAACTGCTGGCTTTGATTCAGGGCCACTGAATGTAGATTTTAACAAGAACCCTTTCTAAGAGGTCTGGGGATTGTTTTAATTCACCCCATCTTGTTCTTTCTCACATGCATTATGTTAAATTTGTGGTGTGTGGTCATTCTTAGATGTATTTCCCTAAGCAAATATTTGTTGTGCCGATTCTCACAGATGCTGTATAAAGACCTTATGCAAGGATTTAACCTCAAAGACCCTTGGAAGAAAGCAAGTTTATTATCTCCACCGTGTAGAGGAAGAAACTAACAATTAGGATGGTTAACTAAGCTGCCTGAAGTTACACAGCTATGGTAAATTCAGGCCTGAGGAAAGGCTGATCTGCCTTGCACAATGTGTTCTCATCTACGCAGTCTTATTTCTTTCTAATCTTTGAACTTCTCAATGAGATTCTGTGCTACAGTTCTGCTGAGTACTTGAAGTTATTCTGTGACTCCTCAGAAATGGGTAATAAGCCAATCAGTCTCTCTGATATCCCCACAGTTGGTCATTAACAAATGCTTCAAAATATATCTCCTGTCTGACTACTGCCCACTGCTCTGTCCGGTGTCACCTGGGTAAAGCCACCACTGACTCTTGCTTGGCATGCAGAAGAGTCCCTTTGCCTGTTTTTGTCCCAGCACTGCAATAAGAACAACCACAGTGATCTTTAAAAAGTAAATTAAGTCATATTGCTCCTCTGTCACAATCCTCTAATGGCTTCCTACAGCACTTCCAATGAAACCTCTGCCAATTACCAGGGCATGTAAAGCTTACAATCACAGGTCACAAGATTGTGGGCCAAATCTCACCTGCCAGTGGTTTTATAAACAATGCCTTATTGAACACAGTCACATCTGATCACCAATGGCCAGATTACCCTCTACTGTGGCAGAGTTGAATAATTGTGACTAAGAGCTCACATGGCCTAAAATATTCTCTAATCAGCCTGGTACAGACAGGTTGTTATCTGTACCCTGAGGTGGTCCAGCCCTCCCTACCTCTCTGACTTCAGCTCCTAGCCCTGTGCCCTCCTGCTCTCTGTCCTGCTGCAAAAGCTCCTCCCTGTTTCTTGAACACACTAAGCTTGCTTGTGCCGTAAGCACTCACTGTATCCAGAATACTCATTTTGGTGAGGGCCACGGGCTCCCTGTCTTGGCTTCATTCAGCCTCTCTTCTGCTGGCACCACAGAATGGTCTTCCCTGACCACGCACCTAGCATACCCATCAGGCCTGCTTATCACCTTCTGCCTAGCACCGTTTTATGCCTCAGGGAATTTGTTACCATCCTGTAGGTTAATACATGAAGTGTTGATTTTACTTCTTCCACTAAAACCTAGATTCTATGGCATCAAGGATATTAAATTTTTGGTTCTCTGTTAAATTCCTGGCAGCACTAGACCATCATAGGCATTCGATAAATAAATATGTGTTGCATAGGTTAATGCAATAACTAGCTTTTGTGTGTGACACGTGCAATGCTAGGTTTGTGATGGTGAACCCATGTGTATGGTTCTCCAAGTCTAGTCTGGGACCGAAATATGGTACAGGAGAGCAAGCATCCTGTGCTGGAAAAAAGAAAAGGTCATCAGCAAAGGCCAGCAGGAGCCTCAGGTGTGTTCATGCTAGATACTTATATTTTTAGATTCCAAGGAATAAGACTTTTTTTTTCCATTTTCTTTTTATTTCTGAGTAACAACATGAAGCTGTCAAGTCAATTATTTTGTTAAATAGGATATTTAGAGTAGATCAGGCTGCTGGTTGCAAAGCCACAGCTGCAAGATAGGTGAGAAAAATTTAAATTTGGACTTGATATTAGATGATGTCATGAAATTAGTAACTTTCACTGGGAGAGGGGCTGTGATGGGGGCCATGTCTGTTTTGCTTGGAGATTCACATCGAGGTAGAGATGAAATGGCCAATGGCTGGGATTTGTAATAAAGTAATTGGGCAGCCACACAGGAGGAGGGATGTTATTCTCATCTAACAGAAAGGGAGAGGGAGACCTCTCAAGGGACCCGCTACGCATCAGTATCACACAGCCAAGAAGATGCAGAGCAGAGATTCAAACCCGGGCACCGTGCCCCAAACTGCTGCCACGGGGAACTGCAGCCGGAACTCAGGGGTCTGCACGGAGAAGTTGCAGAGCACAGTGTTGCCAGCGTCCCTCACTCTTCCTTTCCCCAGTGGAAACCTCCCTCCCATCCTCCTCTCTGTGCTCCTGTCTCTGTCCCTGCCCTCAGGCCAGGAAATCTAGTGCCCTGGACACATGCAGGAGATGCTGGAGTTGAAAGAAGCTCTCTGTACAGATCCAGAGTGGCATGTTTGTGGAAAGATCGGTTTTTTTCCTCTCTCTCTCTCATGCTTCATCTCCACGGGCCTCAGGGAACCCAGAACCCAAAGGGTGGGCGAGTGTTTTAGCTAAGCGCGCAAACAGTGGCCATCAGGCTCTCCCCTTACCTCCTTCTCAGGTCAGCTTAAGGACTGCAGGGCTCTCCATTCTCTGGCAAGCCCACGGAAACCCTTCTGGCAAGGTGTTGAGAGAGATAAGGTCTATAAAGAGTAGAATCTGCAAACCTTCTCCAGAGCGACCTTGTGCTGTGGAAAGACACCTTGATAGTGTCTTATGGTGATCTCCTGAGGCCTCCTAGTAAAATAACACTAACAACACATAAAACAGTTGGGATTTACTGTGCCCTTTCTAGCATCAGCCACCGCTCTCGGTACCGTTGCCAGTGGTCACGTTTCCTTCTCACTGAGATCACTTACAGGTATATTTTGGGGATGAGGAAGCAGAGGGCCAGGTAATACCCTTATTTATTTATTCCTTCTTACTTTTCTCACATAGCTATGCAGAGTCTAGCACTTGCAAGGCACATTGTGTACAGCTTGATAGAGAATTTCAAGAAGCTTTTAGCCCGAAAGTGGGAGAACTTAGCAGCAAATATCTACTGAGAGTACTGATTGAGCTCCTCCCGCGTGTCAGACGCTGTGCTTTTCAGCTGTCGATTGTTTAGTGCTTCCAACAGTCTTCTGACACAAGTTCTTCTTTAGACAGATTAGCGGACGTGTGTCACTCACACATTTACTATGGGACTAGAGCTTGGATTTAAACCTGTAGCCTGTCTCTAGGTCCTCGTTCCTAACCACCACTTTATACTGTTATTTCCTGTTTAAAATGTAATCACACATGAATAACCTGTGCTAGGAACCGGCTCAGAGGAAGTCCTATGCATTTTTTCCTCCCTGCAGTGAGAACACCAAGGTTTTTAGGCAGAGAACCTCACTGATCTGTTTGTCCCCAGCGCCTGGGGCAGTGATTCAGAGTACAGGCCTGATTCCCTTTCCTCTGCTGCCTCACCCAGTAACACTCGGTCCTGTCAGGAGCCTGTGCTGGTGATTACAGGTTGCCATGGGGAAGCTACTGGCACCTCTGGGGGCCGAGGCCAGGGAGGCTGTAGACATCAGGGCACACAAGTTAGTCCGCTACTGACAGCTGGCCAGCTCCAAATGTCAGTTGTGCCAAGGGAGGCTGAGATGCTCTGCCTTAGGGTGATGACAAACAGAGTGGAGGTCTGCTAAATATTTTGCTGTGTGGATCTCAAATCATGTACTAAGAACTCCCATCCAGTAATGATGCCTAAGCAGTAACCCTTCGCTTACCTTTCAAAACCCAGCCCAACATCATCACCTCCCGGAAGTCTTCCTGACACCATCGGACAGCTCTTTTCTTTTGAAATCCTATAAAATCTCACTTTATTTTCTGACTTTTTTTTTTTTTTTTTACCCCTTTCATAGTCAGCTCTTCTCAAGAAATGCTAATGTCAGCCTAAGAAGGACAGAATTAGGCCCAAAATATGTTTTTTAAAAAGCTGTGTGAAACATTTCAAAGTAAAAAAAATTATCTGTGGATTTTTCATGGCTTTGTAGAAAGGATTTAAATCATAAATTTCTAACCATAGGCAGTTATCCAGCTTTTAATGAAATCCAAACATTCTATCCAGTTGCTAAATTACCTGAAGTGGATTCTGTTTTCCTTAGCTCTCAGTAGAATATCTAAAATTTTTTTAAAAAGTCACTTTTATTGAGGTATACTTTACATAGAGCAAAATTCGCTCTTTTTTAAGCAGATAGTTCTGTTTGTTTTGACAAATGTACATATTGATGTACAAACTACATAGAAATGCAAACCATTAACATAAATGTTTTACTTTTACTACATATTTAATTTTTTTTTTACAAGAAGTATGTATTTCTTTTATAAGTATTTTCTGTCTGGTGTACAGAGGTGTACTTTACTTATAGAAATGTGCCTTCTGTAGTTCTAAGAGTTTTGACAAATGTACACAATTTTAAAATCACTCTGTAATCACAATAAAGAATATTTTTATCACCTCTAAGAGTTTTTGCATGCACATTTGCAATTGTCCCAGTCTGTCTTATCTTGCTATCACAAAATACTTGAGGCTAAGGACATTACAAAGAAAAGCTCACTGTCCTGGAAGTCCAAGAGCGAGGCACTGGTTACAGCTTCTGTGGAGGCCTGAATGGTGGACAGCTCACTTGGTGGGAAGACAGGAAGACCTGAGAAACAAACTCACTTTACAACTCTCTCTCAGTAATGAATCCAGTTGTATGATACTTAACCCACTCCTACGAGACCAGCACTGACCCCTTGACCTAATCACTTCCTGCTGCTGGACTCTCCCACTCAGTACCATCACAGGAAGAGCGAGCCCTCAACACATGACCCACAGAGGACCAACCACATCCAACCACAGCAGCACTTAACCTCTTTTCTTCCCACACAACTGGCCCCTGATTGGATTTCTATACTGAGACTGTTGCTTTCTTCCAGGATGTCCTATAAATGGAACTACACTGCATCTTGTACCATCTTCTGTCTAACTTCTTTCACTTAACATAATGTATTTGAGGTTTATGTTATTAATTGCATTACTCATTCATTCTTTCTATCGCATTCTATCGCAGTCTATGCAGCTGGCTTATCCATTTACCAGTTGATGGACATTTAGACTGCTTCTAGTTTGGAGAGCTACAAAGGAACTGTAAATGCTGCATACAGAACATTTTTAAATTTTCCTGGTAAATACTGGTAGTGGAATTTCTTCATCGTAAAGTAAGCGCATGCTTAGCTGTCTTAGTTACTTTTCTCTCATTGCTGAGACAGGATACTTGACACCCAAATGTAAGGAAGGAAAGGTTTACTTAGCTCACAATTTTTGGAGGTTTCAGTCCATACTGGGCTGGCTCCAAGGCAGAGTGGCACGTGGCAGAGAGCAACTGTTCATGGTGGCAGAAGATAGCAAAGCAACAAGAGCAAAAGGGAGGAGCAGTGGTAAGCAGCCTTTTCTCTCCCTTATATTGTGTACAAACTACCCACCCCAGGGCGGTTGTAGCACTCGCCTCCATAATTCCAACATTGGACCATGAATCAGTGATAAACTCTAAAAGCCTGCCCCATGACTGCATGAGGCTTGGGGGGGGCACCCAGACACAAACCATAGCATTATCTTTTAAATATATTCCCAAGCTGTTTTTCAAGTGCTTGTGGCATTTTACCTTCCCTCTAGTGATGTATAAGTTTCAGCTCTTTCAGTCTCTGCTGCCACTTAAAACTATCCATTGTTTGCTTTTTGTGTACTTTAAGGAGGGTATTCAGCAGTATGCCAGTATTGCCTTTATCTGCACTTCTCTGATGACTGAGCACTTTTTAATGTATTTCTTTGTCATCTATATTGCTTTAGTGGTTAAGTGTTTAATCCTGTGCTCACTTCTTAATTTGGTGTTTGTTTGCTTATTGAGTTTTGGTAGTTCTTTATATATTCTGCCTACCAGAACTTTAACAGATACGTGATTTGCAAGAACTTTCCCTCAGCTGTGGTCTGTCTTTGCACTGGCTCAAGAGTCTTCAAAGAGCAAAAGTTTTAAATTTTGATGAAGTCCAATTTATGAATGTTTCTTCTTATGATTATAGTTTTTGTGTCCTATTAAGGAATAGTTAAGGCCAAGAGAATACCTCAGTGTTAGAGCACTTACGTAGCATTCACAAGGCCCTTGATTCAGTTCCAAGAATTAGGAAAAAACCATTGTCTAGTATCAAATCATAAAGATTTTTCTCATCAGTTCTCTTCTAGGATTTTTAAAATTTCACATTTAGAACTGAGATCCATGTTGAGTTTCATATCTACTGTGTGGTGTAGGTCAAAGTCCCCTGTTCATTTGTCCAAAAGAACCCTTTCTTCTGCATACTATTGTCAAAATTTAATTGGCGACATGTGTTGGAGAATTTATTTCTGGATTCTCTGTTCTATTCCTAGCAGCTTTTCATCTATTTCCTTGGGCAAATATTTATATGCACCAAACACAGCTCACAGGACTGTGAAAATAGTTCTTGTGGTTTTCATTACAACCCTAATGGCAGGTGCTTTTAATAAACCCAGTCTCTTGGTGGGAACCTTGAGGCATAGAAAGGTTGAGTAGACTTCCCAGTGTCACACAACCAGGAGTTACTGGAAGTAGGCTTCTGTTTTCTTCTCTCATTGTAAGTCACCCTGTAGAGTGATTTGTTGGTTCGGTTCCCTGAATTCTCCACTAGTTGATAATGCCTTTGAGGATAGAAATTGTGTCTTTTAGTTTGTGCCCTGGGCACTTGGCTAGTGCAACCCCACAGGACTTGTTTCCTGAAGGTTACAACAAAATGAACGGTGCATGAGCCAATGCACATAGCAGCATTTGTTACAGTGCAGCAGATAAGTGCTTTGAAGCCTCCACTCTTTGGGACTGCTGTCGCTGGCATCGCTCCCCATGTACAAGGCTGTGGATGACCTAGAAGGAAAGTGAGGTGAAATTGAACACAGGGACTATGGCGGATGGACAGTTGGTGGTCAGTTTGTAACCCCCAGCTGAACTGAATCAGTGTGGTACTGGGTGTGGGCGGCCCATCTGAGGATTGTTACCAGCAGCATGAGAGGCAGAACTTGAGCAAAAGAAGTTGAGGCTGTTGGGAGCTGGTAGAAGCTATAAGGAGCTGTTTCTTCTCTTGGAGGAGCTTGTCGTGCTGGCTTTCCTGATCAACTCCACTATTCTCATTTGATGAGCTCGGGACCTTGCTGTCCCTCAGGATGGCTTTGGGTCACTGTGGAGGAGCTCTGGTCCTCACTCTGAGCATCACTTCCTGGCTCTGGAGGTGAAGATGGCGCACAGCTCAGTTTCCTGGAGAAGCTTGTTGCATTGGCTTTCCTGATGGGAGCTCAGCTTTCCTCATTGTTGGAGGAGATTGGACCTCACTGTGGCTGAGGATGGCTGTGGTACTTTTTGGGGGAGCTCTGGTTCTTACTTTGAGCATCACTTCCTGGCTCCAGTGCAGATCCCTCAGCTTGCTGGCACAGATCCTTCATTCCACTGGCACAGACTTTCTAGATTCCACCACTGACCTTTGGGTCTTCCCAGTGCAGATCCA
Source organism: Dinomys branickii (assembly GCA_004027595.1). Taxonomy (NCBI): domain Eukaryota; kingdom Metazoa; phylum Chordata; class Mammalia; order Rodentia; family Dinomyidae; genus Dinomys; species Dinomys branickii. Next base: position 10,158 of record PVLD010001831.1, read on the forward strand.
TGAAAGAAGCCTTCATGAGACATTGTCATGGCCTCTAGGCCTCCAGCTGGACTCATGGGAGGCATTGTTATGGGCTCTAGGTCTTAAGCTGGACTCATGCAGGACATTGCCCTGGGATCCAGGCCCTCAGGCTCGATTCTTTGGTTTTAAGTGTGTGGACAGATTTCCTGAACTCTTTGTATATGATTCTTTGGGTGACTATTATAACAATCTTGTATAGTATGTATCCTGTATTATATTGTTCCCCTCACAAAACCCCAAATCACAGCAATTGGGCTCAGCAAAAGCATCATATTTGGGTGTACAGCTCCCCATTTACCTGCAGCCTGGCTTTATCTGGGTTCCATTATCCATGGTTCACTCTAATGCAAAAATATTAAAAGGCAAGTTCCAGAAATAAACAATTTGTAAGCTTTACATCACATGCTGCTTTGAGAAACACAGTGAAACCTTAACACGACCTGCTTCATTTTCACCCAGGATGTGATCTCCTTTGTCCAGAAGACCCTCAGTGGGGAAGCTACTGGCTCACTGGTGGATTGGAAGGCAGCCCTGCCATCTGATCATTTGTCCTGGTGTTGATCTGCTTCTGTGTCAGAAGCGCTTCTGTAGGAACCCAACACTGCATCATAAGACTTGAGGATCGTTTCATCTCATGGCCTTACACCATGTAGACATTGCATCACCTCCCATCGTCACAGGAAAGGTGATTAGAGTACGATAAGACATTCTGAGAGACATGGAGAGGGAAACCACATTCACATCACTTTATTACAGCATATTGTCATTGCTGTTCTATTTTATTACTAACTACTATTAATCACTTAACAGTTTACCTCGAGTGTCACTGGGGCAGCGCATTTATGTACTGATGATCCTGAGTGTCGCTTGGGCAGGTGTCCTTTGAATCAGTTGATTCTTGCATTGAATACATTTGATAAAATTGTTATTGTATATTTCCTGGTGTATTATAAAAATTCATGAAAAAATAAGCAATTTTTGATTACCTGGTTTTTAATTAATTGGACTGGTAAGTGACTTGTCACTTTGCCTAATTTATAAATGAGACATTATCATAGATAGATATAGAAAAGAACCAACAGGATACATACCAACAGGTTTTGGTACTATATGCATGTTCAGGGGTCCCCTGGGGGTCCTTGGGATGTTGCCTGGTGATGAGGGTGGCATTTGTGTTCCTTCCTGGTGCATCATGGTTCAGAGGCTGTGTGCAGGAAGCCTCAGGCTCAAAAGTTGGGCCAGCAGTCTCCACCAGAGAGGTGATAATTGCTAATATACCACTTATGGGAACGAAGGGCTGGAGATGTGAGGTTAATTGGCACGTATTTAAGAGACAGGAGAAGAGGTGGCAGAACTGTGAGAATCATGCTGCTGTGGGAAGAGACACGGCTCAGGAGTTGCCAGAGATTAAGCTGCAGGTGTTGTGGGTTCATGGAGGGAAACGCAGAATGTCCCACCAGCTCAAGGTGACCTTTTTTAACTTTTCTCTTTATGATTAAAACACAATCACACTTGTGGTTAAAGCTGTCAACAGAAACAGAGGGGAGACATGCAAAAGCCCTCCAAATTTCCCTGGATCCCTGAGGAGAGTTAATAAGATCTTTTGATTCCAGAGATTGTTCTGGATACATACAACTCTATCTCAGGCAAGCTTTCTTTTTATGTTCCCTTGCCTCTGGAAGCCATTTCACTTTCAAGTCTTTCTAAAAGTCTCCGATTTTAGAAAGGTTATTTCCTTGTTTTATTTTGAATAACCGATCACTCTCTCTTGTTCATCTTAATGGCAGACTAGCATCATCTAGGTGGTTTTCATTTGTTTTGTATGAAGCATGCTTAGGCCCTGAACCCAGAGAGTCTATTGGGTTCTGGCCACCGCATGAGCAGATGTTGGTGCATCCCCTGTGTGATTAATCCAGGTGGCCGAAGGCTAGTGCAGCTGGTTCCATGTCAGATTGTACCAAAATCACTTTACAAGCTATTTTTTTTTATGGCTACCCAGGCTCCTTCCTGGGGAGTCTGATTTGATCATTATGGAACGGATTCAGGGAAGTGGTATTTTCAGTGCTCCCTGGAAGCAGTTGCAGACTCACTACTGTCGGAAACTTTTGCAGCTGGTAGGCATCTGACGAAATCAACATCCAAAGAGGGAAAGATGGCAAACCCAGTCCTAGTCGTTGCTGTCAGTAGTGTTCACAAATGTAATTAGACAGTGCCATAAACACGCCAGTTTAAAGATCATTTGAAAAGGCGGAACAGTGACTAGTGACTGTGGTGGTCATGAATGTCTACCAGATAAAGGAAAAAAGTAATTTTTCTAACGTTCTGTGATTGATTTCTTCTGGCTGAAGATCTTACTCCCAGCACAGTATCACTCATGTAAAGAAAAGGGCCAATCTGCTCTAAGGTGTTATGCTAGATCCATGCTGGACTTTGTACACCTACCTAGGGAGTCTTGTAACCAAGGGGATTCTGACTCAGTAGGCCTGGGAGGGGGCCAGAGACTCGCCAAGTCTGTCTATTGCAAGATTGATCCTAGAAGACTTGCGAGGTAACCAGATGTCAGAGCACCCAAAATGTGGCCCCAAAGTGAGAAGAGTTGGACTATCATTGTTTTGTGGGATGACACATGTGCGTGGGACTTTATAATTTTATGTGTGATTTTAAATTGATAGGTAGTTTACCTAATAAATGAATAGGCATTGTAGGACTCAAGCGTATACTTTAGTTTACATATGCCAGTTGGCCAAAATACCCTTTCATTTATTTATGCTTTTTGGTACTGGGAATCAAACTCAGGACCTTGCACTTGCCAGGCAGGCACTGTGCTGCTGAGCTGAACCCCCAGCCCCCTTAAAATGCTCTTTTAAATTCAGTGTTAAAATCTTTTCATGAAGGATGGACTTTCTTTATTTGCAGAGCCATTGGTCCTCACCTTCTAGCACACAGATTTTCTCCCTCAGAGGTTTTCAGACACGCATGGTTTTCTGTGAGTGTTGAACCACTGCTGGGGTGAAGTACAAAGTCAGTGACTGAAGACATTTGTACTGGTTAGCAGCTGACCTCACCTGAAAAATGTGAGTAATATTGAAACCTACCTTAGAAAGTTGCTGAAAAGCATAAAACGCGGGCATGCAAAGCATATAGTGTTCTACTGCCCTGTAAAAGGTGCTCTGTATGGTCTGCCCACACTCTTCTGTTGTCTGCCATTGGGGGGGGGGGGATATGGGATGCACAGCTGGACCCTTTCAGAGTGGATTAAGTAGTATTTTTCTTCATTAACGACCATGCACGTATGCCATGTAAATCCATACACACAAATAGCTTATGAATGTCTTTTTGTTGGTTTCATCCTTGACCCTTCACACACTAGCTCCTCGAATCCCTAGCTTCTGGCTAAATCCTAATGCGCTATGATGCAGTTTTTAAAAACAGCCTTATTGAAGTGGTAACTTGAAATAAGATTGATGACAAAAAACTTCTTTGTTTTTTCTTTTGGCTTTGCTCTTTTTGTAGTACAGAGGATTGAACCCTGAGCCCTTTTTTATTTTTCATTTTGCTAAGCTGCCCAAGGTGGTCTCGACCTTGTGACAATCCTGTCTTAGCCTCCTGAGTAGCTGGGATTGTAGGGATGCCCCACTGCAACTGCCCAAGAAACTGTGCTGACAGGAAGACATTGTTTTTTTCCTGTCAAACACATGTGTTATGTGCATACACCAACTTCCTGTGACAAATGTGACTATTAGGTACTGTAATCACTTACCAGTATAAAATCCCAGGGGACTAAGAGTGTATCTGAGTGGTATAGTGCTTGCCTAGCATATACAGGGCCCTAGGTTCAATGACTGGCATCACATAAAAATCAAAACCAATTGAACAAGCCCCAAATTCTAGTCAAAATAATACTGAGGGTGATGAGGATGAGTATGGTAACCACAAGAATTTATTGAGCCAAACTTCAAGCGTTTTACATGTATAATTGATTTAATCCTAACCAATGCCTTTTGGAGTATATCTTATCCCCACTCGATGGTAAGTCCAGTTGCAGAATTTGAAGCTTACAGTATTTATATTTCACTGTCTGACCTGCAACTTGATCGATTTTACTTCATAATATGTCTTGGACATCTTCTCATATTAGCACTTACAGCTTATTTTATTCTGTTTGAATGTGCCAGAATTTATTTCTCTAGCCTCTTATTGATGGATATTTACATTGTTTACAGTGTTCTGCTGTTCTGAAGAAGTTTGCAACCAACATCTTCGAATGTGCACACATTAGGTTATCTTCGGAAATTTGTATATGTGTCCGACGGATGATTTTCTAGTTGTGGAATTCATGTGCCATAGACTTCCAACAGACACTCGCCTGCACCTTCACCCATGGAGGTGAAATCAATTTATACATTCAAAGTTCTAACAACAGTGAGGGTATTTTAAAGACCATTTTGACGTGATTCACATGTTATTTCAAATTGGCAGGTCATGGTTTTCCTTCTCTGCAGATTCATAGCTCTCTTAATTCAGTGTGAAATAGGAACATCCAACAGTTCCTTTCCAGTTGAAAAGGAATCACTAGGTTTTTCTTTATAGAGGTATTGTTTTCATTATATGTATTTAGCAATTATATCAGTCAGGAGCTTGATTCAGATTGTTGGTTTCTCTGAAATGTTCAATCAGAATGGGGGGAACTAAGAACACTCCCAGCTTCCTCCTGAAGTGCAGAGGTGTTAAGAATCCTAGGAAGGTTTCAGCTTTCTACTTCTACAGTTTCTTCAGTGCAGCCCCAGGAAAGCTGAGCTCAGAGCCCTGGGCCCAAGGGTGGACATTTAGGGTGACAGAGACGACTCTTGGCCCCAAACCCACAGAACCCAAGGTCTGTTTCCTTCTTACATTTCCTCATATTTTCCTTTTGGGTGACTTGTGTGCTTGGTAGTGAGAAGTAAACAATACCCCTTCCCTCCAACCCAGTTAGTGGGCAGAAATGTTTCTCCTGCTTTTTCTCCTCTTTGATGATTTCATTAGTCATCATACTTAAGTTTTATTGAAAAAAATATTTTCCCTTTCTTAAAACTGGGCACTGGATAGTTAGTGTAATAAATCTACCTAATTTTACAAATTCGTGAATACAAATAATAAACCTGGCCCAATAATAATAACTGTAGAATCAAATATATTTGCCCGGAGGGGCTTGCAGTAGGAAAATTTGGTAATTATACTCAGCAAATGGTCCTTTGCCAATAGAATGTCTTTCTTCAAAGCTGAACAAAAATAATTCTGAGGAAAATAAAAAGGCATAATTGGTGAAATGCTGAATGCAAACTGCAGCACGTGACCTAATTAAGCAGGCTGCTCTGGAGACGTTTTCCGCAATATTCAATAAAATGACCCTCATTATAGCAGTTTAGGGGAAAGGGAGCCTGTTTGTTTTGGAGGTGCAAATGCCAGATAATACAACATTAAAGGAAGTTAGATTCAAAAGCAAAAGAAGTTACTGTGAAGAGCAGGTAAATAAAATGGAAATGTAATGGCTATGAAAGGTAACCTTTTTCCCCAACAGTTACAATATCTAGAACCGCAGACACATATCAAGTAGAAGATTTTATTATTTTCATGCTGAAGAAATTGTGCTTAGATGCACAGTGTTCATCTAAAAGGTTTGCTTTGAGTTATCCTAATACGGGAAATCTCGCTCTTCAGGGGCCTAAACTTCAAGGTGGACTGGACCTGCCCACCAGCATGGAGAGTGGAGGTCCTTGTTCAGCCACACTGATGCACAAGCTCAGTGATAGCTTTGTCAGCTCACGTAGTCAGTTCATGCACCTTCCATCCACCTGTTTCTCTTTTCATTCCAAACCTATTGAATATTTTCTGTACATTTGGCACAGCTCCGTGTGCTGGCGATACAGTGGGAAACACAGTGAACAAGTGTAGCTTATACAGTAGTGGAACTTGGGTGGGAGAAAGCTGGCGAACAAAGTGATAAGTAAGATGTACACTGGCCGGTTGGAGTGGGCAGTAAGAAGAAAGATGGCACGTGCTGCTTGGGTGAGCGTGGTGGAGGGACCTCGGTATGGCACTTCAACAGAGACTGTAGTAAAGGAGAAACCTGGAGGCCGTCAGGGAAAATGACCATCTGAGAATGCACAAAGGCCCTAACGTGGGAATGGGCTTGGGATGGCTAGGAGTGAAACGGAGGACAGGATCCATTTAATAAATGCACAATTTTCAAAACGAGCCATCAGTTTTGTAAGCAGAAAGACAGCTGGGGTAAGGCCATGTGCGCAGGGCCTTCCAGGAGATGGATTTTATTCCTAGTAGGACAGGAGACCAATAGAGGGTTATAAGCATTTTAGTGGCCAAGTCTGATTTATATTAAAAATGCACCATCTATTCTTCTATGATGTGAGAGTAATATCTATACCTTGATTGCCATGGTAAGAATGTGTTTGTCAAAACTCACAGAAATGAACACCTGGAAATGGTAAATTTCACCATATGCAAATTATAGCTAAATAAACCCACATTTAAAAATATTCCTTTTGATTGCTGTGTAGAAGGCCAGCATGAAAACAGAGACTAATTAGGAGTCTACCACAAAAATTCAGGTGGAACACAGTGATGGTTTCAGCTAGATTGATAGCAAAGATTTTTGTGAGAACTATTTCCATTTGGGTTAATTTTGAAATAGAACAATTGAGAATCTCCTCTTATTTACTACTTTTCCAAATCTCAGCACATGCTCACACCACGAACCAGTTACTCATGTGGGAATCTGGAGGTCATCTTGTCGACACTTTCTTAGTCCACATTGTCGAATCCATTACTAAACTCTGTGGATTTTTCCTCCAAAATATGGCATGGTTTCTGGTGTTTTCATTCACTTAGCTGTACCTAGTCCAACCCCCATCACTTTTTGCCAGAACACCTTGCATTTATATTCTTATTCCAGTGAAATCCACTCTCTGTACAGAAATTGAAGTAATCAGTAGGAAGCTCACATTTAACAAATATTGGTTGAGTGGTATTATTTACCTGGGTGATTTAGAGCCCAGAGATCTATCAGGGAAGAGAACAGAACAAAGTCTGCTGGGCATGAGACTCTTTAGGAGGGCTTATGGATTAAAATACCAAGTTAACTCATAAAATGAGGACGTGACTTCAAAATATGCCTGCAAAGAAGCTGTCTGAGGGTGCCAAAGATGAGGTTTCAATTTTTTGAAGTAACATAAGTAATACTTTCTTATGTTTGGAATTATTTCATGCATTACAGATATTAAAACAAAAAGTGGAATAAAGCAGGCTGAGGATGAAATCTTGGAATTGCTGTATCTGGAAATATGAAGCCAAGAGTAGTTAAAAAAAAGTAAAAGCATATTCAATCATACTTGGATTTTACCAAAAATCATTATCCTTCATCTCACCCTTTAAAATTTATTTGTCTGTTCCACAAAGTAAGGAATGTTAGCACAGTAAACATGTATATAGTTTATAAGTTAAAAATAACCCTGCATTGGGATACATGTTCAACATGTTCTTACTGATGGTATGTGTGATCCAAATATTTATGCATTACTCACTTAAATATCTGGTGCCACCTTACTGTAATGTCACTTTCCAAATGTTTAGTTTCTAAAATCTGGTTTGTACCTTTTAAATTCCTGTAGGTAAATAACACCTATTGTCACCACCAGCCAGCTGGGACAATACGGTTTGCACAAGGAGGTCAGGAACCCAGGAGAAGCTGCCAAACTACTTGTCAGATCGGCCAGCTCTGAATAGTTCCAAATGTCAATGGAGCTGAAATTTCCTAAGTGAGATGCAGCCGCTTTCTTGTCAGACATATGCTGTAATTAGTGGATTTCTTAATTACAGAGTGTGCATGAAAGATTTCATGCTGGTGTGGGTGGGGGTGAGAATGCGGCTGCTGTTGAAGACAAGGCCAGCGTGTTGTCTCAGCCTGCTTGGTATTCAGGTTCACACTGCTTGCTGCAGGCAGAGTGTGATACAGAGGAAGCCATTTGAAGGTACCCCTTGCTTCTTAATTAGAAACAGAAAAAAGAAAGAAAGAATGAAGAAGAGAAAGAAAGAAAAAAAAGGATTTCATACACTCTTGCTCATGATGGCTGTGGCCATTAATCCTGATTTGTCAGCTTCATTGGATTAAGAAATACCTAGCAGATAAGATGTCTTTAAAACATCCAGGGGTGTGTCTGGTTGGGTCAAGAAGGCATGACTTCAAGTACTATAGTATGGTCCCTGGCCCCTTCTGTAGCACTGTTATCCCCCTCAGCTTCTTAGTCACCCTGAACTACGCAGTTTTGCTCCACCATGCACTTTTGACATGATATTTCTGTCTTGGCGCCTGCTAACCATGTACTGAATCTCCTGAAACCGTGAGCTCAATTAAACCCTGCTTCCTTCATGTCATAGGCGTCAGGTATTGTATCTCAGGAAAGTTAACTAACTAATGCTACACTTTAACTTAGTGTTAAATCAGGTGTGGTGATAAATCAACTTTGTCTGGTTTGGCGGAAAATCAAGTTCATCCTTCATCTGCTTGGGCCCGATTTATACCTTTTATGAGATGCTAAAAGCCAGTGGCCAGCTAAGAGCCAGCAGCTTGCATACATCAATACCTTTTGACTTACAATAGACACTATTTTAATCTGTCTTGGCTAGATGAAGAAGGAAAATTCAGAGAGATCTTGTTATTTGTCCGTGAGATCATCAAGGTAAAGTCAAACCGTGGTTCTAGAGCCTGCCTGTCGGTTGGCAGTTCTGCTTTGCCACTCCATTGCTTTGTACCAGACCACGGTTCTGCTTGAGATACTATATAAGCATGCTGAGGGATAGAACCAATTCTCAGGACAAGAGTGGGCCACTTTGACAGGATGTGGCAAGGAGTACGTATCCATCTGTGGAGTAGGACTGGACCTTGGGTGTGAGGAAAAGAGACATTCTACCAACTTTCCAACTAAGTTCTGGGCCACGTAGTTCCTCCTCCTTTCCTCCCTATGACATCTTCAATAAAATACACAGTTTTTTGCTAAACCATTATGAGTTGGATTTCAATTCAGGTGCATTTATTTTGAGATACACTAATAACTGGGCTTGGGGCAGAAAAAGAAATGCTGCCCTGTGACCTGCTGCTTTTTCTGTTTTAGTACAGGAGCTGGGGACTGAAATCCTGGGACTCCTTCATGGACAGTGACAATAGGAGAACTACAGCTATGATTGCCTGGATTTTGCAGGACAGAACCTGGAGTCCTTAAGATGCTGGTTTCTTTTTTGAATGATACCCAGTGCCAAAGGTACAACTTGCTTTCCTAACTTGGCCAAGGTTTGCAAAGTGAGGCACCTTGCCTCTCCCAGCATGACTTTCTGTGGGTGCCTCTGGAGTTACAGCTTTCAGAAGGAGAGCCAAGTCTTGCAGTAATCGGAAATTCATCAGTGGCATCACTCGCATGGTAAGAATTCCAGGATCTTGAGGCACATACACCTGGAAAATGGTCCGAGTGAGCTTCCAGGGCACTGATGGATAGACACAGAACACAGTTATGATTTGTGAGCTGTGGAATCTCCTTCCCTTTGCGGGAGACAAAGCCATGCATCTGGTCTGCATCCCAGAATTTTATATTATCCAGAGCAATAGGAATGAAGCCATCAGTGCACTAGTTTGCTTATACATTGTTTTGCTTTCTGGCTCCTTCACCCCACCTTTCAATCTCAGCTACTAACGTCATTGCAGTTCATTTTCAGAGCTGGACTGGAAGATGGGAATGTAATGGATAGGCATCTCCACCTTGGCCAGCATGTTTCTAAATGGCAGGTACTGTCCATCCATTTCGGACACCAAGAGATTCATCTCTCAAGAACCACCCTTTATTGCCAAAATGTACAGGTCCTCTGACAGTTCAGGATCCCTGAATTCGGATGTGTGTTCTGCAGGCATCAGGGTAGGAAATAAGTGAGGCATGGTTATATTCAATCCTATAACTTTTGCCTGCCTTGAAGAAATTTAGCAGCTTACTCCCAAGACCAGATATTTGATACAGCAACACTTTCAAGTTAATCAACCATATCTCTTTGCTGGCTTTTTTTCTTTCCTGGAAAAATCTTCTTTCTTGCAGTCACCATACAAAGATGGAGAGTTTTACCCCTCGGGTGAATAGTTTAGCCTTCTATAGGGTCTTTAGATAGTGGAGGAAAGAATCCTGGGTCAGAGGCAAAAAAATTTTGCTACCTAACTCACAGCAGGTGGCAGTTAGGTCCTTTCCCCAGCTCCCTGGCTGTGCGGCAGCCCAGGGAGTTGCTGTATCGGAGTGGGAAGGGCTGGAATATTGCTGAGGGTACCTGAGATTAAGAAATCCCATCCCTAAAGGGTGCTGCCAGCAAACCTATCTAAGATTTGCCTAGAGGGAGACATTATCTTTCTTAGAGTGGTTAGGAGGCAAATCTGCTCTCCACCTCAGGAGAGCTACTGTTTTTCCATTTTCCAAGGCCTTTTGCTGCACAAATGTCCTTGAAAAGGTAGTCTGGGATAATTATCTGCCACAAGATGTGCAGAAACATGGAAACTCATGGGGAAGTGTCTCCTGACAATTGCAGAAAGGGATTTAGCAAGATTGGTTTACTATCATTATAATATATCTCAAATGTGAAATGGTGACAGTTATATTCAGATAAAAACATCTTTATTGGCTCAAGTGTTATAAAACAAACAATGAACTGTAGCCTGAAATTTTGCCCAAAGAGTCCAATCTGCAATAATATAGTGTCATTATTTTTAAAACCCTTTTACTAAAGATGCCAATTAAAATATGATTTATTTCAAGTAAATGTCCTGTTTATTTCTCATTACAATGTCCCATGTCAGCCACTGTGTTTACACTGGAAGCAAGAACATTAGAAGATTATTTGTCTTAACCATTGCTAAATAAGGCAAAGCTCTAATTTACATTTTTTCTCTAATTTGAGAGGAATGGGGAGAAAAGAAAATAATGGAATATTTTATCTTCCAAAAAGTGAAGTTTCATCTAAGATACAACTATTTGAACTGCTCTCATTTTTGTGAATTGTTACTTCATTTTTACAAAGGAAAAAGAAACATTTCATGAAGAGATGTATAAAAAAAGGTCTCACTTCTCTATCTTTCCATTTTAAGGTTTATCTCCGTGCCTTTCTTTGTGCTGGATACTGTAATTATAGGATTCTTTCAGGCTGGTCAGCATAGCGTGCAAGAAGTAGTGATTCTCTCGGATAGCCCTAGCACAATATTCATACCTGTGATTCTATTTTTCTTTTATTTCTTCATTTCTTTTTTTTTAGTGTCTTTTAATTAATCTTGGTAATAGTTGTTGAGGGTTTCACCACGTATACTGATGTCACTTTCCCACAAATTTAAATGGAAGTTTCCAATACTTTTGTAGCATAATAAATCTAACATTTAAAAAAATAGGCATTTTGTATCATTTTTGAAAGATAAAGGGCTAACTCCACGTGTCCCTTTGAAGCAGGGGACAAAGGATGTTCTTTCTGTTCTGAAAATCATCACCCAATATTCTCCCAGCAGTTTTTCTCCTCTTGGTAGTTTATTTTTGCCTTGCTAGTTTATTTTGGAGAAGAGAGAGAGAGAGAAAAATCTTTGGACATTTGCACTGTGAATTTGTTTCCATTGTCTGATTTAGGATATTCTGTGCTAATCCAATAGCTAAATCAGTACCTGACAAGGATATATTAGGATCACATCCTTGAATCATATTAACTACATATGTGTAATAGGTAAGTATATGCCAGACACCAAGAGAAACAAAATACCGAGGTGTCCAGGAAAATCCCTAGCACTGGACTTCTGGTCTCTCTGCTATGTATCATTCATAGAGTGAATAACCTGAAGGAATTCTTCCCTGTGCCTTCATTTTGTGTTCCTATATTTTGTTCACTGAGCAATGTAATTGAGACTTTTGACATAGGATGGGCCAAAACACCAACTGACCATATCTATGTGATTGAGTTACTAAAATGGTTATCACTACCATTAGCTTCCCGTTGCATAGGAAAGTGACAGGCAATTATTATTGACTATTTTTTTACATTTTTTGATTACTTTAATACCTTTTTTTTTCAAGGAAAAGTTTGAAGATTATGTGCTCACTTGCTTCAGGGATTTTAAAGAGTAAGATGATTTTACTTTAAAAAAAAGAGGTCACTTCTTTTTTCCATCCTACATTTATTGGCAGAAAACTGTAAAATGCTGTGAAAAATGGCAAGAAAACAAGCTGTTATCCCTTGACAAGTGTCAAATCATCTTTCCAAGGCAAAGGTGCTATGTCTGTGTCTGAAGTAGTAACTTTCCAGGAAGAATTAGGCCCAAGAATTAGGCCTAAGTTGTAAGAACCCCCCCTGTAACTCGGGACCCCTGTAATTAATGGCAGCCAACACAGCTGTATCTCTGCCTGGCATATCTTGGCACATCAGCTGGCTTTGAAATCAACAGCATCAAAAAAGACAGTCCAGCTCTTATGAGTCATTTTCCTGATTGATCTAATTTAACTTGAAGGTTAATGTATTCTAAACTAATTCAGGGATTAATAACCACTTAAAGATATATGAAAGACATTTACCTCTCCGTGAGCAGTGTGTCATAACCTCGTTTATGGCCTCTTCAATGACTTTGGGAGTTATTTGATGAGATTTAAAGGGAAATTTGATGGTGGAATATGGAGAGTGACAGATACAGTGCATACAGGGCTCTGAAACATATTCTTGTTAATAATAAAAACAAGCCTGTGATTCGATTTTCTATAATGCAATCTTCAGAAGCAAATATTTGTTTTCAAGGTGGAAATCATTTTTATCTATTGAATGAGATAATTGAATATGCTATTTTGCTAAAAGGGAAAGATTGCTTTTAGGATAAAAGGTGACACGTGTGGTTTATTGTACTTCATTTCATTTATTTAATCATAACATAGCCAATTGGTGAGAAATCCCTACACATGGGGATCTTAAATAGACAGTGGTTCCTCTACTTATTTTGAATTACTTATAACATTGACTAATTCAGTGTGGTCAAACTCATTTGGGTGTGCTTAAAGCTGAGGCACCCAACCCAATGAATGGCAAGATCACCCTAACAAATCTCTTTCTCTTCCCTTTATACAAATTTCCTCAACTTTTTTTTTTTTTTTTTTTTTTTTTTTTTTTTTTGTGGTACTGGGAATCAAATTCAGGACTTTACTCTTGCGCCACTGAGCTATATCCCAGCCCCAACTTTTATTTACTTATTTTGTGCTTATTTTCTCTTACTATTTGTTTAATTCTACATCCAATTCCAAGTCAAAAAGAACATGGATGCTGACCAAAGTCACTGGGCTAGAAGAGAAAGGGGTCGCTAGGGTTTGTAGGAACTGAAATGGTATGAAGTGCAAAATAATCCTCCCCTCCACTTCACAAGGGGCACCGTGAAACTGAGGGCGAATGATCATAGTTCTGCTCATTATTGTCCCTGGCATGTGCTGTGTGACGAATTTACTAGCTATTTTCGCTACATCATCTCTTCTGTTTCATACGTCCCCCCCAGGAGGTGATGTCATTATTTTCCATTTTTCAGAAAGGTAAGCCGACTTTTTACTGCTTACAAGGAATTTTGCCTCAGAGCCAAATGAAACCAAGAGATACCGTGAACCATCACTGCCTTTATGTAGCCCAAACAAGTGAGCTTCTCCAGAGAATCATGGGTAGAATGGGCACATTTATAGGGAAAAAGCTTCACTATTGCATTTCCTGGATGCACTGCTTAAGCAAGTGAGCATTCAGTTTTGTGCTTCTATTTACCTGCAGAGGATGCTGAAAGGATTGGGAAAAATTCACGGGCTGAGATTGGGGATCTCCACGTGTGATGGGACAAAGACGTGTGGATTTCTCATTCATCCCTGAAGTAGTAAGGAATCCAGACTTGCACTTTCTCCTTATATCTTCTTGGGAGGCCCACTCTCTGGACAAAGAAGTGGTAAACAGTGCTAGGTAGGATTCATGGAAGGTCCCCCAAACCTTACAAAGCACCTAGATTTGTGACTCAGGTGAGACATTTGGATGTTCTACAATGTAAAGGACAGTCAGAGAGGCAGCTACAATCAGAGTGGAGGTTCTGTCAGTTCAGAAGGAAGATGGTCCCCTTCTTTCTAATTCCTGTTCCAGTCCCAACACCAGAGGTGGTCGAGGAGGTGTGCAAAGGGCTCTCCACATCCCTCTCTTCATGGAAAGCACCTTCATCCACAGGTCTGGTAGGCACAAGAGCAGGTGAAATTTAGTTGGATATAACATTGTATTGTATTAAGTTTTAGTAGGCAAAGTGATTGAGAATTAAAACTGTTAAGGGATTTGGAAAGAATGTCAAGTCAGAGGAAAGGAAAGGAGGGATCGTGAAGAAATACAGTTTCCCCTTCACAACTGGCACCCCCAAAGACCATGCTTTGCCATAAATTGTAACATGTTATTTATATGTAAAGAATATTGATGTCTTTGCTATAGTGATATCACTTATTAGGTGGCAATATAAGCCTGGCTACATGCTAAGTATCTTTTTGAGACAATGCATAACATATGAGATATGCAATGTGTATGAATTATGGAGTACAACCACAAAGTGGACAATGCAGGGCTCACTAGCCAACTTAAGAAGGATAGTTCTACTTATATTATTGAATTTCTGTGCATTCCTCTTTGATCTCATTTTCCTTGCCTAATTTATGATTGTATTTTGTTCACACTGTCCGCTGACTAGCATGTGGATGATAGTGATGAGGTCCCTGACAGTGACTGTCTTTATGGAGCATGTTCTAAGGGCCAGGCTTTCTCTCTTTTTCTGGTCCTCCCAATATCCTGCGAGATAGTTTATATCATCACTGTTTTGTAGGTGAAAGTGCTGAGTCAAACAGAAGTGCAGTCTTTTGCTAAAGCCACACAGAGCTAATAAATAGATAGACCAGAATGAAAGCTACCTTCAGTTGGCCAAGCTTTTCTTTCACTGTGATGACTTGACGGAGTTTCCTGCCTCTTTAGTGTCTCTCTCAAGATTGGGTCTAGGCCTTGATATAATTGATATCTGGGGATGTCCAAATGGTCTTTTGCCTGGTACGGAGCATCCAATAACTCCTGAGGGTGCCTTCCTGTGACTCAAGGCTGCCTATTGCTGCCTTTATACTGATGTAACTTGCACTTTTAATTGGCAACCACTGAAAAATGATTTAAAGGAAAAGTTACTTCGGATTGTTGAAGCTGGCTGTTTATCTGCAGCCTTAGTTGCATAAACATGAATGTACAGAGGGAGTTGCACTAAGGAAGTGATTTATCTCCAGGAGGTATTGATTCTCTTGACTCAGGCATTGTGGGATGGAGCACAGCGATGAGTGATTTATGGAGCGATAGCAATGAAGAACAGAAAGCAAAAGATGTTTCCAGAATCAGGCCCATTATATTTCCCCTTTTCCCCAGCTGAACCCTCAAAATTGTCACCATTAAATCAATTATCTTATATAGATATCGTGGCCAGTTCAGAAGGCTGGGTTTCAATATCCACAAAAATAATTTATCACTGGTAAGATCCTTTAAATTGTACTTGTCACCGCAAAAATGTTCTTTAAAAATGCTTCAAGGTTTCAGATCTCTTCTTTC
Organism: Dinomys branickii; assembly: GCA_004027595.1. NCBI lineage: Eukaryota > Metazoa > Chordata > Mammalia > Rodentia > Dinomyidae > Dinomys > Dinomys branickii. The sequence goes on from PVLD010001831.1 coordinate 25,854, forward strand.
ACAGTGAATTACGAGCTCAATTTCTCTTAAGCTTGAGCCTTTTTAATTGGAAATTCTCATTAAGGACTTTTAGCATCTGTAGGGCATTCTGATACCTCGTTTCATGTCCTTTAATCTTTGTTATATGGCTGTGGATGTACATGTGCCTAACAGGCTGATTTTGTGTCTGCATGTATGTATATATATATCTATACCCAAAAGAATAAGAATATAAACTGTAGACATTTTATTTTACTGATGGTTTTGTAATAGCTATTAGTTTGCTAATGGCAGGTCCATTTCCTTTAGGGAAGCATTTTGGTATAATTTTGGAGTCCCAGTGTCAACACTGTTACCCACGTGACCTTGGACAAAACGTCACATCTCTAAATCTCTGTCTGCTCAACTACAAATGAAATAACTGTTCTTTACTGAAGACTTCTCTGAGTAAGTGGGCCAATATGGATATAAGGCTCAGCACAATGCGGAGCTAGCGGGCCCCTCAGTGGTTGGCCACAGGGGCCATTCCTGTCTGCCCTCTGATCTCAAGGGAGTTAGTATTTCCGAAAGCAGGGGCTTGGGTTTCAGCGGGGAAACCCAGCACTATGTTATGAACCAGCTACCTAAGGTGTAGTATGTAAGAGACCAATAATAATAGTGATAATAATTCTATGAAACAGTATCTTTGGCCAAGGTCCAGTAAGTGTTCGAGATCTGGTGACAACCACAGACCGGATTTGGAAGCAAATTTCCTGGTCCCATTTGGGTCTTGAGATGACTGTAGTTCAGATTAATTGGTTGGTTTTATGAGAGACCCGACACCAGAACCATCCAGCTAGGTTGTTCCTGTGATCCTAACCCTTAGAAACTGCAAGGAGCAATGTGCCCTGTTGTTCTAAACTGCTAGATTTGGGGGAGCTTGTTACACAGCAGTTATATAGCTCACTGTCCATTGCAAGCTGAACTTGTACTTTGCTCTTCACATTTCTTTTCTGCTGCTTGTTTCCTGAACCTCTCCTTTCTCTTTCTTGTTCAACAGATCTTGGCTCTTCCTACATTTTAAAATTAATCTTTAAGGTTACCATGCATATTTTTAAAGTGTAATTTTACAAGGTAGAGAATTTGGCTGTTGTTGACTATAGCGCCTTCAGTACCTGGCAATGAAGGACTCAGTAAATCTCTGTTGAGTGAATACATGGATAAACATAAGCTGAGAAAAATGAAATTGTCTCAGTTTAATTATGGTTTAGAGGAAATTTCATACTCAGGATATTTGGTTTTTTTTGTCTTTTCTTTTGTCCCAGCTCAGGTCTCCTCGAGATTTGGGGCATTTTAAATGATTAGGTGTAGAGAGCTGAGAGATAGAGTTCCAACAATCTGAGGGACCTTTTTCTTTAAAAAAAAAAACAAAACATAATTAAAAACCTGATTCTTTTTCCAGGTGGTTATAAACTTCAGTAAATTTGCCTTCTGGGAAAAGACGGATGAAACGATGGCCTTCTGCTTAAATGACTTTTACCTGAATTTAACTTCATCCCTGCGTAGTGGCAGCATAAAGTTGCGTTAGGATCCTCTTGATAAGAGACAACGGCAGCAATCACGGTGGGGGAGGGGTGCAAATAGCGTTGGCCTTTCTTTTTTTTTAGCTTGGTTCCAAGTTTTCAGTTCTTCTGCGTTTAAGATGCTAAATTCTTGTTGTTGTCCGTCTTGGACGCATTGACTATCCTCCGATTTTTCTGTCTGCCTTACCACGAATAGTTTGCAGTTCCTATGATTAAATATGCAATTAAGACTTAAAGTAAAGCACAAGAAATTTTGCAATTAGGATGAGGCTGTGATGCTGGTGACAGATTCAAATGTCAACACCTTCAATTGGAATGAGAAGTGGGATTTTCCTCTCAGTTAGAGTCCGGAAAGCCATCCATTAACCATTACTAACCGGGATCAGATGAGACTGGAAATCAGTGTGCTGATAGCAGCGCCTTCCAAGCTTGTAATGGATTTATCCTGGGTAACTTTTGGAATGATCTGTAGGTTGCCAGTGTACAAATGATACAGCACAAATGATGTTATTTTAGCTTGTTTATCAACATGTCATAGCATCTCTCCCTGCTTGGTGCGTTGCACTGTAAATCTGACATTCACAGGCAAACTTCCTGTGACCCACTATACTGCTGTGAGTTGCAGCAATGTTATTATGACAAATATATTCATTTGTCTCTATGGAAAGGATTTAAAGGCTGCTGCGTTCATTTTTTACCACAGTCTGAGAACTTAATCATACAGACATTGTTCAGCAAGAAAAGGATCTCCCCCTCCTACCTGTTAGCAGCGTTCTCCGGTCTTAAGAAATACAAATATTGGGGCACATTAACGAGCATGACATCCAATGCCGATATATTCATGCTCAAAGTGTGATTAAGCACACTGTGAATTAACTCTTTTTGCCAGAATGATTGTAAATGCATTCTCGTATATTAGAGAGCTGTTTCTACTGCCAGGAAAAGGTGAGTACACTGGCCTGAGATGGACGGATTTTAGACATCATTAGTTTAATTAAATTCCATGAACATGGCAAACACAGAGTTAGTATCTTCAGGATAAAAGGGGTTCTCCAGCAAAGAGCGGGACAGTTTCAGTGGCAATTAGAAGATAGTAAAGCGCCTACTTTTAACCCACAACCTCTACTGCTTTGCCAGTGTGCTGGTTGGTGCTATGATCACATATTCCTGTGACTGTTATGTAGTGAACATATGGTAGACTTTAGACATTATTCTAGGTGCTAGGGAGAAGGGAGTAGACTAGTCCATTGAGGCTATTATAGCAAAATATCATAAACTGAACAATGTGTAAATGACAGGAATGTATGTCTTATCATCCTGGCATCTGGAAAATCCCGGGTCAAGGTGCTGGCCGATGGATGTCGCAGAGGGTGCCTTATGTGGATGCTCACATTGAGGGAGGTGCTGATGACCTCTCGGCCTCTTTGATGAGGGCACTAACCCCATGCAGGAGGCTCCACCCTTGTGAGCTCTTCACTCCCCAAGGTCCACCAGGTACCACGTTCGCCATGGGTGTTAGGGTTCCAAACATGAGTTGGGGGAGAGGAGTGGGAGAAATGTTCAGATCATACCAAAAAGTCAGAAAATATTCAAGGTCTCCCTTCATGTGGTGCTTACATCCTGTTTGGGTTGGAGGCTGTGAGACACAGAGACATAGGGAAAAGTGCAGGAGATATGATCAAGGAGGTGAGGAAGACGTATGAATGAAGCTTAGATTGGGCTGCACAATACCAATCCCACACTAGGAGGTAACATCTGTGTTGAGATCCAAATGATGAGCTGAGTGAGGAGTCTGGAAGCCTAAAGGGACAGCTGGGGAAAGGACCCTGACTTGTGGCTGGGACTGGGGATTAAAGTCAGATCAAAGACAAGCCTAGTGAATGGGGCGGGCACTGGTAGGTGCAGGTGGCCGGGTCACAGGATCAGGTCCTGTTCATGGATTTTGTTCTCTGGTCAGTGTGAAGTCATTACCTAAGGGAAGGCATGATTAGATTTGTGTAATTCAAATTGACTTTAGGGCTAATGTTTCAGGAATGGACATAGAAGATCAGAAGACAAAGCAGGAAGCATTGCATTATCGAAATAATACATGGTTCAGACACCCGGCATAAGAACAGCTGTGGAAATCAAGCGCAATTATCACACCCTGCCGTCTACTCTCTGCATTTCTCCCCCTCGCCTGCGCTCAGGTTATGTGGTGACCCTGAACTTGTCTATTGTCCATCATCTCGGTCACTCCTGCCTGTCAGGTTGGCATTGAGCACTGCTACTTCCCTAAAGCCCAAAGGGACCAGCACAGTCTAGGCACCTCAGGTCTGCATCGGGAGCAATCTGATTGCAAAATCCCTCTTGGATAAATGCCTGGGGATGCTCAGTATTCACCAATTCAGGGACTTGGGTGGGGATCCATAAATTCGGTATCCTAGGTGATTCAGATATCCACTTAGGTTCTAAAACAATCAACTGCATGCTTCTTTCTGTTGTGTAGCATTAGTTGTTTCTCTGGCTAATGTGAGTTTGCACAAAAAAGGTGATGCTTGGGGTATAGAGGGTTCTGATTTGTTCTGTTTTGCATTAGGTGTTGAGCAATGTCAGACAAATCAGTGCCTCTGGAGGAATAGCAGTGTTCCCCTCCTTGGGATTTTTAAGATGAGATGGTATATGTGCCTACCATTATTATTTAATAACAATAACAATAACAATAAATAACCAGCACATTCTATGAAGGTGCTAGCAGCATTACAAGCAATAATTTAGTTGATTTTTATGGAGGAACTTACTTTGTTTTCACCATGACCTGATGTGGTGGACAACATTGCTTTCTTCATTTTAGATGAATAAAATGAGGCACAGAGAAGTCAAACTAGTAGCCCAAGCGCACAATGCCAGTAAGCACCTGGGAACAGCTATCCTGGCTTTCAGCACCTGTAAGTCATTGGAAATGAGAGCCCAGGTTCAGCTTGTGAGACAGCTCTGCCTCCCACTTGGGCAACGGAGCCCCTAAGAGAGTCTCACCCTACACAGAAGCTTTTGTTTCCTTGCTGTGGTGTTTTATTAAATGAGAGACTGTGAGGCTGTGCACTGGACATACAGCAACTCTAGTTACAAATCCTCGTTGGCTCCTCCTTCCTCCTTTCCCTCGAGGGCCTACCTCTCAGACATTTTATTTTCTAAAGCAACTTATGTGTTGTCCTCACACAAAAAGAGGCTCACAAATTTTGGATGCCTAAGGTACGGCAGACTGCCCATGGTGCAGAAGACCTTTAAAACAGTCTTTCCAGAGTGAATGAATAAAAGTAGTCTTTACCTCTGTTAACTCCGGACCTTTCTTGGGGTTATTTCATCTCTGAGTTTGGTGTCTTCATCCACACAATCAACGAACTAAAACCGGCACTGAACATACCATTTCTTCCTTACACACACACACACACACACACACACACACACACAGAGACAGAGAGAGAGAAAGAGAGAGAGAGAGAGAGACAGACAGACATAAGCACTCTGTTCCCAGTTTTCCATTTGCTAAGGTGAAATAGTAGATGTCAGCATCCAGCATGCGCTGTGGTGTGCAACAAGTCGTACAGCAATTGGTTTCTATCAGGACACCAACACAACTTTAATTCTTTCACACAATGAATATACCTACGAAAAAGAATTCATCTGGGTTGCCACAAAGGTCTGAAGTCCTGCCTAAAATACGTTGTCTCTAGCGGGTGGCGGCTGCTGTTTCTCTATAGAGAGCAATGGAATGACGCTGATGTACAGATGTATTTAATGGGAAATGACAGGACTGAGATTTGCAATGGCTCGGATGTAAGTGAGGAAAAGCCACCACAAATAAGCACGGTCATGCTGTCTAAAGATTTGGAGATATCCACAGTCTTAGAAGAGGGATGTGGCTGGACCTCAGGGATAACTGGATCACAGACTCACATGCCGTAAACATTATTGACTTCCTTTGGGCCCTGCTACTCTCTGTAAATTTGGTTCGTTTACTTGAGTCTCTTCTTGGTTTCCCTTTTACTGTGACTCAGAACTGAACTTTCTGAATGGTCTCTACAGCTTTTTTCTGGAATGTGTATCTAGCTTCTTTCTCTTTCTCTCTCTCTGGTTCTCAGTTTTCCAAGGAAAGTCCTTCATAGGTCCAGTCTGGGTCAGGAGCCCACTTGGACCAGTGGAGCAGAGGCTCACCCCTGAAATACTACTGGCCCTACACCAATCACACAGATAGTTTGAAGGAGAAATTGCTTCAGAAAGGGGCCACTGGTAGGAGGAGGCTACGGCTGGGCTGGATGGACACTGGGTAGGTAAAATGGTTTTGTGTTTAGGGAAATCTACTGGAAGATTTCATTTGTATTGCTATGAATGTCTGAAGTTGTATTCAAAATGGTCACTCTTGGCTGATAAGGGGTATTGTCTTTTTATGAGAAATAAAAGGCCATTGGATTGCACATACATTTAATGGAAAATATTAAAATATTAAATTTCCAGGTAGGTGGAAGGCCAATAATCATTCTTAAGCCTTCAGAGAGTCTTTATTTCATGCATACAGAGCCAAGTTGACTGGGACAAAATGAACAAATGAAAACAAAGTACTGATTATTTATCTCACACCTCTGAGATGTCTTATTATTTAATATTTTCAATGGCCTCTAGAGTAAGCTTCCTTATACAGATGAGGTTCCTTTATATAAAAAGTAAGGATCAGAGAGACTACATTGTGGAGAGCAGGGGAGGAGGAGCCAGGATTCAAAACTCAGAGGCATTCCAGAACTTTCCAGGGGCTCATCTGTGAACCAGGGATGCTCTTCCAGTGGCTGGAAAGGTCTGAGGTGACCGGGCCCCTGGGCTGCCTGACTTCAGCCACCGCTGCCTTTTGCACATTGTAGACCCTCTCCTGCCACAATGTACCACACGGACTGGCATCTTCTGGATCCCCTGTGATCTGGGGATGGGTGGAAAACACTCTTCAACCTCTGAAAAATCTGTAGAATTTTTAACATCAAAAATTTTATTAATTCTTTTCAGAGCTGGGATTAAATATTTATGTATGCAAATATGTGAATGTGGCTTTGGTTTATACCAGTACAACTGTGGTTGACTAAGCCCCCCAGCCCCATGCCATCACTATGAAAGCTACCATTCCCAAAAGCCTTTCTGTGTGGCAGTCACCGGCCCCCATGCCAAAAGCCACATTCTTGCCCTTTCTCGTTCTCCAGCCCTCCTTTCTCCTCAGTGTAACCTACACCTTTCCCGACCCTGAAATCGCTTTCCCTGGAACAAGCCTCAAGTAGCAGGGAGGGCTTGACCTTGGACATCTGAGCCCTGTACGGTTCTTGACTTAGGACAGACAGTGGATGCCGAGCGGCCAAGAGAAACAAGGACAGCGATGACTACAGCAGACCAGGTCATCCAAAGGATGAAAAGGAAATTAGGCTCTTGGAGAGAAGGATTAGGTTAGGGAGATCAGATCCAATAAAAACTACAAGGAACACAAGAAAACCCATTGCCCAAAAGGGATAGCCAACAATTCCATATTGTGGTAGAATCCACAGGTGAGGAAATAGAAGAAATAAGGGTTCAATTCAAAAGGTTTATTAATCTGAATGTGCTTGAAATTTTTAAAGCAGTAAAGGAGGCAGGCATTGATCCACTGCTCAAAAGCCAAGTTTCCTCCTCCATTGCTAAGGAAACCACATTTCCTTCTGAGCCTGGCATCAGGGAATGACTGAAATCTTGGAAGTTCTGTGGCTTTTTGCAGTGTTTGGTTGAGATACTACATCTCACAGGGTTGGGGCTGGAGGGGAAGGGGCCTGTGAGATGTGTATTTCTTGCTGAAATGGGGGCCGGGTGACATGGTGAGAGTCTAATCTCTGTCTTCTTTTGGCCTCCACTTTGCACATGGGCATGAGTGTGTGAAGCTGCAGGTGGAGGCAGCAGGGCTCGGTGTGTAATGAGGGTGCAAAGCTGAGGGATCTGAATTGCTGGGGAGAGCAGGGGGGAAGGTGGCAGAACTCGTGGATATTTGAAGGCATTTCTAATGTACCCTTCCCCTAGAGAAGTTACAGAACCACCTAACAGCTCCTTCAGCTTCTTCCGCCTCCTCTCTCTCTTCCTTCTCCTCTTCCGCACTCTCCTCTGCTTTTCCTCCTTTCCCTCCCCTTCTTCTGTTGGCCATTCTGGGGATGGAACCCAGCACTGCACCGCATTTCCAGCTCTTTCTTATCTTTTATTTTTTGAAACAGGGTTTTGCTAAATCACTAAGTGACTCAAACGTGAGATTCTCCTGCATCAGCCTCTGAGAGCGCTAGGATTACAGGGGAGCACCACCATAGTCAGCTCAAACTTTTTGTATCTACATTGATGAGAGATGAAAAAGGGAGGAAGGAAGTTGTTGGATGTCTTTTCTTATTTAAGAAACTGCTGAGTGCTTAGTACTGAATTTGGTGAAAGCAACATAACTAAAGCAAATGGATTATTATTAAATGAGACTCAGATGTTTGAAAGATATAAAACATCAAGAAAGAAAATATGCCATTGGAACAAGGATAAGTATGCATGACGTGAAAGTAAAATATCACTAAGAATCACAATGCAGAATGCGTTAGTCCCTTGAAGATAACTTCTAAAGAAAATCACCAAATTGGTACGTCTGTCTTCTACTCAATTTTTCTTTTCTGTATGTTTATACACATACGATTATTAACTTTTAATTTCTTAGAAGCATTGTAACATACTATTCACGATGTTCTATAGTTTTCTTTATCACCTAATTCATATATATTTGTACAAACTGTTGATCTTTTTCAGTCTTTTTAATAGCTTTATGATTTCTGTAGCACAGTGTAATTTTATATGCCTTTCAGGGATAGCCAAAGGCATTGGCTATTAAAATTAAAAATGTAAGATTTGTAGTGCTTGGTATCCTAAAATATCCCTAAACAATACAAAAATGTACATAGCCTAGAATATGTATTATGGTTTTTTGTTTATGATAATAATAGCAAATTAAGAAATACAATATGGGTCTGTTTCAGTTCTTTATCACATTTGTTAATATTTTCTAGAATGCAATAGTGTACAAATGACAAATTACTAACATAAAGGCTACTCTTCAACTACATTTTCTCCTTTTCCTTTCCTTTCCTTTGCTCTGTGTCTGTCTGCCTGTCTGTCTCTGTTTCTCTCCCTGTCCCCCTCCCCCCGTCTTTTTTGTAGTGCTAGGGATTATGCTCAGGGCTTAGCACATGGTGGACAAGGGCTGCACCACTGAGCTACATCCCAAGTCTTTAATTTTTTTTTTCTGAAAAGCATTCTACTGTGGAAATTGCTAAATATTTTGTCACTTGGACAAATGCTCTCAAGCAATAAGGTAATATGGAATACTAAGTCACCCATTTATCACTGCTCTAGTGTTCTGTGATTGTTAACAGGCGAAAGGATGGTGAGCTTTGAATGAATAGCACATAAAGGCAGAAAGAGAAGAAGAAGTCAGCTTCTTTCCCCAGAATGACGCACCTTAATTACACTTAACACTTGAGCTTGTTAGCTGCATAACTACCCAGGGAAGGACTTATAATCCCTGTCTCATAAAAATAATGATTTACTTTTACAGGTTGAATATTATTTTGTCACTTCAGATACCAAAAAATTGGCTGGATTTGCTGTGAAAAGATGATACTTTCATGTTATTTATTCTAATATTAAGATTCCTGACATATTTATGGAGTAAATACTTACTGAGTTTTTACAGTGTCCCAGGCACTCTTTTAGGTGCTGGGGTTCTAGGAGCAAAGAGCACAGAAACCGCTATCTCTAATAAGAAGTAAATGAAAATTTATTTGGATTGCCTTGGCTCAAACTGAGGGGAAAATGATGTTTACCATTACCCTGAACATAAATAAGTGACTTATATTTTTATTGAGATGAATTTTTTTAATTTTATAAGTAATTGCTAAGAATGTGTTGCAAAGTCAAAATTTACAGCTATCATCTGAGTGATTAATGGGACATTTAGAAACACCCCTTAGTAGTAAACCAGTATCTGAAACTTCAAGAAGAACTTGTAGTGGGATTATATGGAAACCTACTTAAAATCTACTTCTCATCTTTTGCTGCATGAAAAACCATCCCCAAACTCGTTGGCTTATAATAGCATTTCCTCCACCCCAAACTATGCTGTGGGTTAGTAGTTAGGACTGGGTTCAGCTGGTATGGTTTTCTGTGTGATGCTGGCATGGCTCATTCAGACCTTTACTTTCTCTTGAAGTCCATCTGGGAATTACATACTCTCCAGTGGCCTGGTTTCCATTCTGGCAGTGGGCTGGGCTCTCTGTGTAGACCATGTCACCTCTCCAACAGGTCTTATTGGACATGTTACATAGCAATAGCTTGCCAAGAACCGAGACTAAATTGTCCACTACATCATGTTAGTTAAAGCTGGTCCCAAAGGAGTCATGTTCAGGACTGCAAAGAAACAGTCTCTATCTCTTAATGAGAAGAGCCAAAAAGAGAGGTGTGGCCATTTGTTATCTGCCATGTCATGTGTCATTCCATTGCCTACTGTAAGTTGATATGGACTAAATATACGATCATTTCACTCTTTGTGGCACTTGACTATAATTAGGCATGGTGGGATTTGACTGAAAGCCAAATTGGAGTTCAACTTAGACATCAGAATCATGGAGAAGAGAATCAGTTCTCCATTCTCTTCATAGCCAGTTAAGCTCATCTTATTATTTCTAATAAACTGTGCTTTCTTTCCACCAAAATGAGCTGCGCCAGTCCATTCTTGTCAGAAAGACACATGAGCAGCAGCTCACCAGGTGGCTAGGTTAGTTTTCAATTGTCATGTTTATTCCAGTGAAAAATAGATTCACTGAGAAACATGCAGGAGATGTGAAAATGATGATCTGAATTCTTACAGTGTTCAATTTACTCTCTTGGAAGATACACGATTGCCATGTTGGTGAGAGCTTGAGTAGCAAATATGCATACTCTGATGGTGAGAATGTAGATTGGCAGCTCCTCTTTGGAGGGTACGTTGGGTACTTCGGGGATTTTTAGGCCACGTAATCACAGAGTGTATTTTAATGATCCTCACATATTTCCTATTACATGGCATGCTTAGGGATCATTTCCCAAAATGAATATAATAAGTGAAACACCTACCACCACAACCACCACAACTGCAACACTAATTCCAATAGAAAGAAGTAAGTGGATGATCCCTAAGGTTTGGGTGACCAAATTAATCTGGGAGATGGTTCATGCTTTTCTCCTTTTTCAAGAGCCACATGATTTCTTAGCATTTTAAAGATTCTGGGGGCTCTGGTCCCTAGGGTGTCCAGTATAACTGTGCACCGAAAAGAGTATTAAACTTTACTCAAATCAGGTAGTATGTCCACAGTTTTATTTCCCACAATTTCAGTTATCTGTGGTCAAATTTTGTCTGAAAATACTAAGTGAAATTTCCAGAAATAAATAATTCCTACATTTTTAATTGCAAGCCATTCTGAGTAATGTGCTGAGATTTTGTGCCATTTGGTTCTTTCCTGTCTGGGATGTGACTCATCCTTTTCTCATGCTGTATAGGTTATACTCCTGTTAGTCCCTTAGTAGCCACTTCAGTCCCCAGAGAGACTGTTATGTTATCTGTTCTCCAGTGCTACTGGCTACACAGTGCAGGAGCAGGCAATTTAGACTTGGCAGATAGAAGCTGAGATGTTTTTCCTTTGAGTCAAAAAGTGAATATTTTCCATTTAATAAATACATAAAAAATTGGATGCTGAGTTTGCTAAGGTATACAATACAGTAAGGCATTTTGGGAGAGAGGCCATATTTACATACCTTTCATTACAATATATAGTCATATTCAATTACTTGATTATTAAAATACAAATAATATTTCTATTTATTATTGTTGTTGTTCATCTCTTACTTTGACTAGCTTACAAGTTAAGCCTTTTCATAGTTATGTGTGTAGAGGGAAAGAACAGTGTGTGTGTAGGGTTTAGAACTCTCCAAGGTTTGAGGCATCTGCTGGGGGTCTTTGAAAGGGTCCCCATAAAAAAAGGGGAACAATTACCTTCTTCTTTCACTCTTCCCAAAATGCATTTCCATATAAGCAGCACAATTACTCACTTTCTACACCCAGCCCATCTGGCACACGACTATAGAAGGATTTTATGCATTAAAATGGGCAGCAGACTGGAAGACCTCTGACAGCCTATGCTTCTGGCTGAGAATTTTGAAATATGTTCCTCTCTAGCTTCTATCTTTTTAAGTACTAATTTTTGTCCTATGCATTAGTAACTTAATTCTTGCAATTTATAAGTTCTACAACAGGATAAACTGGCATTTGTGTTGGTGAAGATTTCTTACTTTCAATCTAAATACTGAAGATAATTCACCATAGCTGGGTCACACAAATATCCACAGCATTGTGTGAGACCGGTATTTAGCTGGCCTCATGGGGTTTGCCTGCCTCTGTCTGTGGTTAAGTGGTGAATATGGGTTGCAAATGGAGAGTGCTTGAGCTGGGTAATTTGTCACCTACTTAGGCATTTTAAACTACTCATTACAAAATCTAACGACTGTGTCCAACTATGGGATACTTAATGGGGAACACTCCTTAGCAATGTCTGGGAAAGTTCAGAGCCTCTTGAATTTTTTGGTCCAGTCTTGGGGGATCAATGGTCTAAGTGCACATGACTACAGTGTGTGTGTGTGTGTGTGTGTGTGTGTGTGTGTGTGTGTGTGTGTATGCAGACAGCCATTCTCTGTGGAGCCTCAGGGGAGGGGAATTAGGGGAACACGGTGCTGCTTCTAAAGATTACTCCTGTTTTTGCAGTGTGCCAATGAGACAGCGGTATTGACATGTGTTGTATGGTGGCCGTTTGCCACTGAAGATTTCTTGCCAAAACCATAATGCCAGTGAACAGGACAGGGGCAACCTCAAACTCTGACCTCTAATGCTACGTGGTACAGTTGCCTGCACTGCAGCAAGATGTAGGAAGTAAGTAGAACCTAAGGTATAAATTAACTCAGAAGCGTTGTCCTGACCAGGGTGTGTCCACAAGAATCTTGAATTAGAAATTTCCTGTCCATTTCTGGGCCAAATATATTTATGAAATTGTAGTTACACAGTTTCTCCATCACCACAATTACTATTTCTTTATAGCCTAGGCCAGGGAAGAGAACTTATAGCCCAGAGAACTAGCCAGTCAGTCTCTGAGTTAACACGGTAACAATAACTAGTATCTATTGAGACCTCAGGATACACCTGGCTGTGGGATTAGAAGTCAAGGCTATCCCATCATACCTCTGAAATCTTCCTTCTAAATATCCACCCCTTTTACTTTTACTTAGAGAACATACAGCAACATGGTCACTAGTATGAAGTAAACTGTGGAAGACTTTGAAATTTAGGGATTGTCCTGACTAACTCCATCCGGCTATCTGCCTCTGAGTGCTGCTGTGTAGTCTGTTTCATAGCTCCTTCAGAAGGCCGACAGTCACACAGCCCATTCCCCTCTATCAAAAAGGAAACTGAGTTTAGTAGAAAGCAGTTGATTATTATCCTGTGGATACTGAACAGTTTTTCTGGTTTTGCAACCACTTGTAAATTCATTTCTATTTTTCTTATCCAAATATAAATTTGTGAGCTCTCTGATTCTTTTTGAACTGTTTGTAATGAGTACTGGTCTCCTCATTAATGAATAAGTTAAATGAATTTTTGGATGCATTTATTTGTATTTATATGCCATAATTATATCTTATTTTAAAACTTATCCTTGAACACTAGCATGCACATTTCAGTCTAGGTACCTGGACTCAAAGTCAAACTCTCACATTTACTTTGAGGGATGAAGTGAGCTGGTCACATTTCTCCAAAGGAATATATTTAGTCTTGTAGGACAGCATCCAGAGCTAATTCCCTTCTATGTTCTCTATAATTCTGTATTTCCTCAGTCGTTTTTGTATTAGCAGAAATGAAGATAACTTTATATTATACAGCATCCAGTGTAAATTCCCTACTATCTTATCTATAATTTGGTATTTCCTTTAATGTTTTTGTGTTAACTAATGCGAAGATAACTATGTAATACAACATCCAGTTCTAATTCCCTACTATATTCTGTATAACTTTGTATTTTCTGTATTGTTTATGGCTTTTCTCGTTCATATGTCTCCATTCTTTTGTCTTTAAAATAAAATTAAAAAAAAAAAAAGATATATTTAGTCTTGGTTTTGCCTCTGGAGACCCTAAAGTACTTTCTTCTTTGGAGAAATATGACCTACCTTCAGTAGATGACTTTCAGTCCATCTAAATATCAACCTATTTTTCTTTATCTGTAGAATGGGGATAATTGTAGTAATTAGCTGGATTGTCATGTGTATTGAATAATATATATACATATATATATACATATATATAGTACTAGCACATATTAGGCACTAAAAAGATAAATGTTATTATTTTTATTAATTACCAGTATTTATGGGTCAACAACTCTATTTGGACATTAGATAGGAGGTCTCTGGACTCAGGAAACTTATAGTCTGAGGATTTTTCTGCTTGAAAATTAATTAGAAATATAACCACAAGTAAGAAGATCTGCAGTTCATGCCCCTCCATTGTATGAGTTTCTTTCTTGTAGAAAAAGTGTTTAACATGGACATTATATTTAGATTTTTATTGCCTTCTCCAAAAATTTATTTCCAAGTTGCTACCTGATCATGAGTTATATGATTTAAGTTGCTGCTTGTTTAATTTCATCCTACTCAACCTTTTGGATGCTAAAGTGGCATTTCCTACAAACCAAGAGTAACTTCGTTCCTTTGGAGAAATGTGATCAGTTTTTACAACAAAAGCCAGGGAATACTCCAAAACCTTGCTGCTCAAAGCATGTGCCAGTCTCATCAGCACCATGACAAGAAAGATTGTTAGACACCCAGAGGTCTAGGTGCTGGGACAGACTTACTGATCAGAGTCCGCATTTCCACAGGGTCTGTATGTGACTTGAATGTACACAAAAGTTTGAAAAGTAGGGTCCTAAAAATTCTTTCTGATTGCTTCTCCTCGCCTCACCTCCAGCTATTTCCAGATGGATGAGTTACATCAGGCACATCCATCATTCAGCCCTGATTTACATATTATGCTCCCTCATTGCAATTTCCTTGAGAAGCAGAGCCCCTTTTTCATTAATTTACCCTTGGTAATTAGCACTGCGACAACAAGCACGTTGTGAATTCTGAAGACTGCCTGAATGGATCTGAATTTCCTGCACTATTAGCCCTATAGAACTCAACACTGAGGTGGATTTTTCCAGAAGCAAGCAGGTTCTCATAAAACTCAAGGGCATGGGAAGGAATGTTTTAACCCAGGACCTGTTGAGTTTTGCCTCACTGATGATTTGATAGAGGAAAGGGTAGAGGTGGCACAAAGCATCACTGTATTCCAGGAGGCAGCACCGTGCCTGGGAAACACGTTTTGTGCCTCCCAGATCTAAGCTCAAATCCCAATTCTGCTCCCTTACAACACTGAACTGAATTTCTCTGAGCCTCTCGACTCCCTTAACTCTGGGAGGTTTCTCAACTCTCAAGTGGGAGTGAGACCACGATTGTGTCTCAGCTTGGGTTCTTGTGGAAACACGGCCCGAGGCAAGAATTTAGGTGAATGTTGTTTCTATAGAAACGGATCCTTCACCTTGCGAATGTGGTACCGGCAAAGATGAGTAGAGGACTTAGAAAAATCATGATAAGGGTTTTAATGAAGAACCCCTTGAGAAGCATAAGGAAGGCTGCCAAAAGCCGTCCCTTGGGAGAAAGAGAGGCAGCTTCCCTACTAGTTGAGGGTGTCCTCAGCAGCGTTAACTCACTCGCGAAGGCCTGTGCTAAGGAAAACATATTCCCACAGAGCTGAGGGCAACTGAGGTTGAGTTGAGCTCTGTTGGTGTGAGATTGGGTCTGAGCGTGGACAGAACCAGCCACTAGAGAGGCAGATGAAGTGAGAGGCCAGGGGACGTTGCCTGAGCATGGGTGATGTCTGCCGTGTCTCTTCCTGAGGATCCAATAGGATCAAATTTCTAA
Organism: Dinomys branickii; assembly: GCA_004027595.1. NCBI lineage: Eukaryota > Metazoa > Chordata > Mammalia > Rodentia > Dinomyidae > Dinomys > Dinomys branickii. The sequence continues at coordinate 41,492 of PVLD010001831.1, forward strand.
AGCCAGATACCGTACAGTAAGTGCTTAGAGAATATCAGCAGAGTTATCCAGTCCAGGCTGCTTTGGGAGCTTCTGGTCGACTCCCTCATTGTGAAGATGTCCACACAGTTCTGTTGACTCTTTTCCATCTTTGTGTTCTGTTTCCTTCCTCTTCCTCTCATTTCACGTAGCCCAAGAGAGGAACGATTTGTGTTGGGAGGGCAATAGGAGGCAGATTTGTTTAGATTTGGGAGCTGTCGTCAAAGTGCTGGGAATAAATCTTTTCCTCTTCTCTCTCCAGCCTGTCATTTTATCTCAGGGCCAAGAGAAAAGAGGAGTAACTAGAGAAACAGAGAAAATGTGTGAGTGAGTGTGTGTGTGTGTGTGTGTGTGTGTTTGTGTACATGCATGCAGATAAATCTTGTTTGCCTCCATAAGTACCTAGCAAAGGTGGAATGGCTGTGTGAGGGGCAGTGTGTATATTCTCAGATTTTGCCTTCTCAGTCAAAATCAACTTTGCTATTCTAAATGTATCCATATGATTTCCCTGATTTACCCTGGCAGTTATGACTCCTACTCAGGGCCAAATACCTTCCAGCCAAGACCCGTGAGTTTGCCAAATTGTTTCACCTCTTTTATTGCCAGAATTCACTGGACTTTCTTACGTTGTTTTGCTTTCCTATAATATTTTCAGTATATTAACCATAAATACTAGTATTGTTTACCTACAAAAAAATTGAAGTCAGGAAGTCACGGAATAGTCATTTATCATGGGCTTTGGCTCAGTGAGTTGAAACTGAAAATATGAGAAAAACAAAAGCACTGATTGTACAGAGGTGGCCAAATGCCCGGGGGAAAATGAAACTGAATCAAAGCAAAAAGGAGTCCTGTGTCATCTTGATAGAATTTCAGCAGAGGTTATTAGTGTTCCATGAGAAGCTTCTTCCTTTTTGAGTCTTTTATTTTGAAAGTTTATCATAAATATTTCTTTGTCTGTTAATCTGCTATTTATTGAAAACTCAAGACACTGGTGACCATAAAACCATTCTTTCTGTGATAAAGTTATTTCAGTTATAATGATTTTAAAAATGCATTCTAATATATGTTCAGAGTTTGCTCTGTGGTGGGTGTGATAGAAGCCTGGGGCACTGGAGGATTAGCTCCACGCTGAAGTGGTCTTCATGTAAATTGAGCAAATTCAAGCAAAGTGGAGCCTAGAGATGAATAACTGCTGGTGCTGCTGGATGCAACCAGACCTGAAGTTCGTTGTTTGTTTATTTACTTCTTACTTCCTAAACCAATATGCTCCAGTTGTGCTTACCCCATTTGGAACTGGATTTCTTGTACTTTCCACTAACGGTCCTTATTAGCTCTCCTGTCATTATAAATGCACAAGTCATATAACTCAATCGGAAACTGTCTCCAAGAACAGGGTGGTAACTATGCGCAGGTGGAATGTGTCCTCCTGTCACTTAAAAGGAATCTTCTCCAAGTTTTCTTTTTTTTTTTTGCACCGAGGATTGATCTCAGGACCTTATGCTTACCAAGCAGGCGCTTGTGCCACTGAGCTATATCCCTGGCCCTCAAACTTCTTCTTTTTTTCAAAGTTTTCATTTAAATAAGACTCACTGCTTTCATTTAATATGTAACATAACATGATATATATTTTGAAATTAACAGCAGCAGAGGCAGAATCAAAATTATTACTTAATAGGCCTGGTGACTTGGTTAGTTTATTTAATACTTTATGGATTTTATGTTATTGTTGAAGAATGTTTAACATGACATCTGCCTTCCTAAGGCAGATTTAAGTGTACGTTAATTACCCTATTACAGAAACCTCTGCAGAGGGCATTAGTCTCCCATTTGGTAATATCACACATGGGTGAAAAAGAAGACAGAGAGGAAAGTCTGCACTTGAAGGGGCTCTGGGGTGACCCAGTGTGCTTGGGGGAACAAAGGTTGAAGAATTGGAGCACTCGCGGCTTTGACTGGGCCAGTCAGGGAGGTGGGTGGGGGTCGTGACAGAGTGCATGGAGGAGAAACTCCGCAGGTGTGCTCTAAGGAGAGACAGAGCACTTTTGCACCAGGCACAGAGCCCTTCAATCAGTGTGCAACACATAACTTCATGTTTGAAAGGCTGGCACCTTTGCATCCAGGAGGATAGAATACTTTCTGAGTCCCACGGCCTCTGCTGGGACTTTACCTCATGGTTTATCTCTGGAATCTCACAGGGCCTTGCCTGAACCTCCGTTCTAGCCATCAGCAGAGGCGGGCACTTCTTGTCCGCATGTTGCCGCCTTGCTGTGCTGAGACGTACGGGCACCTCAGCCAAACTTGATCATACTCCTTTGTCCAATTAAAGGGATATCCACGTCTACACAGCCAGATTCCCATGTCTCAGTGAATAGAGTTGAAGTAAAGGTCAGGTAAAGATGGAGCCAAGGGGCTTCCTTTCTCAGGGGAATGCAGCTTAGAAGTCTCCCACACACTCTCACTGAGTGTAGCAGTATCGCTGCAGTATTATACAGCAGCTCTCTGGAGCCATTTTTATCTGATTTAACTGCCACCTTATGCCCAAGATTGAAACTCCCCATTTTCTTCTCCTCCCAGCTCCTGGCACTCAATGTTCCACTTGAAGTCCATGAATTCGATCACTTTTTAATACCTCAGGTAAGTGGGATCATACAACATTGTCTCTTTGTGTCCTCCTTACTCACTCAGTATAATGTTCTGATGGTTCATTCATTTTATTTTTTTGTACTGGGGATCGAACTCAGAACCTTGTGCTTGGCAGGCAGGTGCTTGAGCTGCTGAGCTATATCCCCAGCCCTGATGGTTCATTCACGTTATCATAGATTGCAGCATTTACTTCTTTTAAAAGGCTGCATAGTATTCCATTGTATTTAATGTTTGAATTATATTTCTCCCTGTCTGTTTTTCTTAGCACTGCTGTGTTGTAGAAAAAGTTGACGGTTCAAGGATGAAGAAAAATACAAGATACCAAACCTACATGTTGTGGTAAAGACAAAGCCAGAAAGAGGGTAGTACAGAAAAGCCTGGAGACATAACAATCCTTACAATTATATTAGCTGAGGTACAACACTGATATGAAGCTTCAGGTAGTTAATGAGAACATCGATACAAATTTCTTACATTAACATAAAATTTATCTAAATGATTGGGAAATTTTATATCTCTTTTGATAGCAAGAGAATACAGAAAATTTCACTTAAATACCTGTTGTTCTCATTAAAGTAAAAACAAATCTGATATCATCAGTCTGATCCAGTGTAACGATCTGGGCTTGTGCAGAGGATGGGAAGAGAGAGATTAAGGTGAGGTCAACTAATACCTGCGTCAGCTCAGGGGATGGTCCTGGAAATACCTGTCAGAGCAGATCACAGATTCAGGCAGGAGGGTCTTGGATGTCATCTTTCATCACATCTTTAATAAATATCAGGCTTTAATAAACTACCCCACATTAATTTAGAACCCAGAATGTAGCCAGACTTTACATTTAACCTAGCTTCAGAAATTCGAGCAAAGACACAGGGTTGCGAGACACACTGAGATGTTACCATGGGAAATTGCTGTTCTTGGAGGCTAGCCCAGCATCTGCTGTATGCCTAGCACCTCCAGTGTCTTCTTTAACGAGGTAAAACCTGAACATAATCTCGTCTCAGTAGGGTCATTTGCACTCTTCCAATGCAAACGGAATCAAGATATCGAAGGGTACTTAGCATATTTGATTCATCAATATTTTCCTCTGAGGAGAGGAAGTTTGGGTTTGCAAACCACCTTTCCCATGAGCCACCTCCATAGCGATTGTCTTCTGGCAGCTTCCACATATGTGTCCTGCTATGCCTTTCCCAGAGCCCACTGAGGTCCTTCAGGAGGAGGAGGAGAGGCGGGAGTGTGTGTGGTCACAGTCTGGGAAGTGGGCAGTGGCTAATAGAGACGTGAGCTGTAAGGCTCCTCCATACAAGGGGATACTGTGGAGTTGTAGCGGCTTTGTTCTCTAATTGCTCTCTTACCAAACAGCATTTTGAAGGTTGCTTTCGAGAGTTCCTGGTGTACTAGGTTTAGGATGAGCGGTGCAATTGTGTTGACTTGTTTCATTTCAACAAACAGATGTTGGAACTGGGTGGTAGGTGGGATGCCCCTTCAGTAACATGTGATCCTGCTATGGAGGGCGTTTATGCATTAAACGGTTGTGCTTAGAAAAGGCAAAATGAAAAAAGACAACTATATAAGAAAGAGGCATCAGAGATTTTATTTCAATCATGAGTTAATGAGGGAACCAATAAGCTATTACAACTGGTTCAGAGGAGACTCCAAAGAACAGAAAAACAGAGAACCCATCAGCTGCTGACCTGAATTTGCTTACTACGTGAAAAACTGGTCAATATCCACAGGATAATCATCGATTACCCGCCACCAGGTATAACTGGCCTTTCTATCGACAGGAACGATTTGTGTTACTTTCAGTTTTTCCTTTGAAGACAAAAAAAGAGGTAACCCAGACATGCGAGATAGAAAAGGCACCAGCTAATCTTTCGTTATTGTGCTCTGTCCTTTCAGTTCTTCTTCACAACACCTCAGCACGAGATGCATCCTTCCTGGAGTATTTTGGTTTGTTGTCATGTTCACAATGAAGTCCCGGCTTCTCCGCATGGCTGCAGGGTGCTCCCGTGCACCCTTCTCATCTGCTTGATCTGAGCTCTCACCCTTCACATTTCTAAGTGTCACCTCGCCCTCACTCACTTTTTTTCCTTTTTCTTCAACATCAGAAACCTCCCAGAGCAAAGCATTTGGGCAAGCTGCCCTCCTGCACTGGAAACTTTGGCTTCTTATCTACAGGTTTCGGGTCAAATATCCCCCTCAGAGACACCCAGTCAAAGATATTTATGTGGGTCCCTCTCCTACTGCCGTACTTTAGCTATTTTATAGCACTTCTTCTAAGTACAAGGTGCAGTTTTACAATCACAATTTTACATAGTATCTGCTCTCTTTTCTACTAGAAGCTCATTGAGGGCAGGGAACTTGCCTAGTATAGTGTCCGGCACACGGAAGCTATTTTATAATCATTTGCATATTTTAAAAGTGTTTTAGGGAAATTCATGTGTGCAGTACTAAGTTTCAGTAATGTTAGATAACTCCAGCTATCGTAGATATAATCTCCAAATCTCAATGGCTTCATGCAATAAAAGCTTATTTCTTGTTCAGTTAAAAGCTTATTTCAAATCCAGGGAAAGTACCTGGGTTGCATGACTCTTCTCCAAGTCCTGGATTCATAGAGGGGATCTCCTCATCCTTTTCTTCAGAACTGTATGCAGTACCTGGCCCCAAGGTCGCTAGGCTCATCTGCATTGTGTCATAGCAGGATGAAGCATGGAAAGGTCTCTGCCCGTCCTCCCAGGGTCCCTTGACTGGAATAGCGCCATGTAGACACGCCTGTCTACAAACAAGGAAGATGGCTTGTTCTACACAGCCGTGCTCCAAGAAAGAAAAGAAAATGTGCCTGGAATTATGCTGGAGGGAAGGGCACAGCTATAGGCAGATGAACAGTTTTAGAATTGCAGTTTTTATAAGTACAAGATAAGCTCTTTGGGCAGTAATATATCATCAACAGATTTTTAAAGAGGGGCTTCCCCTTGGTGAAGAATTCAAAGAAGACATCAGACAAGGCATTGTAGTTTAATATCTAGAAATAATGTCTTCAAGCCAGGCCTAAACAGTGAATTTTAAATGAAGAAAGCATAGCAGAGGGAATTTGAAAACAGAAATGTATTAGAAACATAGAAGCATCTTTTGCCTCTAAAATCTGTAATCAATATCATGTCTTAAGAAAGATATTTCAAGTAAAGCTCAACTTGTAGGCTTGAAATATCTGAACTATATTCCTTTCTTTCCTGTTTGTAGATGCTCACCTCCATAGTAACAGCTGAATCTGAGGAGATGTAAGCAGTCACATTAACTTGAGTTGATTTTATGGGCACAATTGTAACTAGGTTTTCCTGTGAGATTGATAAAGTAATTGGATTACTTTTTTGATTCTTTTTCTTAGCATCTATTTAGACAGACAAATATAAGCAAGGGATTTTCCTGATTGGAACATATTAACCCAATTAATTTTCTAGTTTTGTGGGATGTTTTTTCTTCTAAGAGAAAAATACATCTATTCACCCAATATAGATCTGTTATGAAAAAACAGCTTTAATCCTCGCTTCCCACTTCACAGTAGGGAAAATGTAATCAGGTATTGCCCACACTTGTTCTTCCAATAGAGTATAATTTTAATGTCTTACAATTTGAAGACTTAAAAATGAAATTACACCAAAGCAAATCATTCCTTTCAAAATCCAGTAATAGAACTTACCATGAAGGTCAAAATTATCTAAGAAAGAGCGAGCTAATTCATGTGCATAAACTAAAAGTGGGATTGGGTTAATACTTAAGCTTATTGAAATATTGACTTCTGGCTTCTGAGTTTTTGTAGATTATTAGATAATTCATCCTAGAGAATTACTTTACTCAAACCATGCTTGGGAAAAAACCTAGCAATCAAGACAAGCCCAGCTTCTCAGAATCAATCTAATCTAAGGATTTGGGTTTGATTGTCTTGAAATATTTGTTAGAGATTGTAATTACACTCTGTTGTGATTTTAGCTGCTTTAAAGTTAGCAACAAGAATTTGACATATCAAGCAGGGGGTGACAGTACGTATTCTGTCTTCTAAAATGCTTCTGATTGTAGTGTATTAGTTCCCTATTGTTATAGAACAAATGAGCTCCAAAATAGTGGCTAAACAAGCAAATCTTTATTATGTTGCATGATTTGCTACATTAAGAAGCCAAAAGTAGCTTAGGTAAGAAGTTCTGGCTGCAGTGTTTTCTGAGGTTGCTGTCTAGCTGGCGGCTGGACTGCCATCATCAGAAGGTTTGACACTCACTGGGAGATACACCTCCAAGAAGACTTGCTCATGTGTTACTGGTTGTTGTCAGGAGAACTCAGTTCTTTAATATGAGGGCCTTTTCACAGGCTGCTTACCTGTTCTTGTGTGCATGGGAGTAAAAAATTGCCACAGCGTCTCTTTGGATCAATTTCTGAAGTCACACCCTGTGTTGTATGTTCTATATTCCATGTGAGAGCGATTGCTGTGATAGGTCAGCAGGTGAGGATTGCTAAGAATAAGTCTTGAAGGTCGGGAACCGCAATGACGTTTCTTGTAAGGTGGGATACATACCAAACGTTTGAGCATCCTTAAATTAGTAAATAATAAATAAGTACATTAGACTAAAAGGAAATAGAATATTTAGGTCTCTAAGAGAAAACTAGTTATGATGAGGTACGCTTTCAACTGACCCTGAAAGGCGTGAGCACACAGGCTTACTAGAAATAATAACTTGCTCTAAATAACCAGTACACTGGCTCAGAAGACAAATATTTAATTCTGGTCAGAAAAATAAAACAGAAACCACAGGGTACTTTTTCTCTGAAATGCACTGGCAAATGTATACCTTTCTACCTGCTCAACTGGTGAACATTTGGGAAGCTATTTGATTTTCCAGAGGCGGTAGATTACTGTTACAGTCAAATCTTCAGGAGTGTTGTTTGTTCCATATTATCTTCAAACTTTCCTACATACAACATTTGAAATACATTCTCTGAAGCATTTCATATGAAGTTTGTTGAAATTAGCTGGGGACTGAATTTGTGGAATCTGTGCATGGAGCCAGTATCTGTGGAGAGGATCAGAGATGTGACTATTCCTACCATTAATCTTTCCATTTACTGCTGTGATAAATCCTCTAGTTTACCTTACATTAGATTAATGGAACCTGGAGTCATAAGGCTTTGTTTTAAACTAGCTCTGATCTTGGGCCAATCACTTAAGCTGTCTGTGTGTGTGCTTATGTGTGATTTTTATTCTTTTACGTGCACCTCACAGATTTTATTGGTGCCTATGTGGTTCTAGCTGCTGTAGTATCTAGAGAGACAGAGATGAACAGGAGAGACCAGGTTCTCTGTCCAGTAGCTTTTTGTATTTAATGGGGAAGGCAAAATAAACACATGGACCTCCTGTGAGGCAGGTGATGCTCAATGGTATGAGAAGAGATTAGCAGTTCTCAGGGAATGCAATTTCCGATCAGAATTGGGGGGAGGCTGCTCTTCTGGGGATAGATGCTTGAAGGAAAGAAATCATGAACCATAGCAATGTCAAGGAGGGGTTTGAGTTAATGGAACAGAAAGTGTAAAACCTACATAGAGGAGGGTCTGTTGTGTTTCCCTATGGGAAGGACTACAGTGTGGCTCTCACCCAAACTCAGGAGATTATGGGGAGGGAGGAAAGGGTGGTGGCAAAATAGCAATGGCTTTTGTACTTCATCAGAAAGATTCTGGAGTCTAATTGATAGAAGAAGCCACTGGAAGTGTTGGGGATATAGCTCACTGGCACAGTGCCTGCCTGGCAAGTGTGAGGTCCTGAGTTCAGTTCCCATTAGAAAAATCAACAAAACAAACAAAACAAAACAGAGGCCACTGGAGGACTTAGGGCAGAGAAATGACATAATGTGACTTGGTTTTAAAGGGTTACTGTGGAAGCTGGTGGAGAAATTAGCAGTACGGAATCCAATGGGGAATGGATTCAGCTGGTCAGTGAGAGGCACAATACTTCTTCAGGAGTCAAGCGAAAGGAGATGACGGTTGTGTGGATGTGACCAGAGGGCAGAGGTGGGGAGAAATAGTGGCCGGGTGGACAGGCTGTCCCTGCTCATCTTCTAAATTTGTCAATACCATTACATAAGGAAGTAGGTGAAATGTTTTATGCTCTGGGCTGATAGGAAGGCTCATCTCACAGGCGTATTTATTTGCTTGCTGACTCACTCCCCTGCACTACTCATTTAATTCTTAATATAAAATTTGAAACTATTAATATGTATTAAAACTTATTTCTCAGTCAAATGTGCAAACTTGGTTGAAGAGCAGAGAACTTAAAGTTTTCCACATCTCCTTTATTTATCCAAGGATTTGATACCGTAACAGCAGGATGCGTGCTGTTTCCTCTTGTTTTTGAACAACAGTTATTAAATCGGCAAGAATGCTGCATTTTCTGACTTGGGAGACAACTTAGCATGATTTTGTGTGCTGTAGTCCAGCACTCTGCAGAAGTAATACAGTAAAGTCCCAGACTTACTTGCATTCGAGTAGCAAATCTGTACAGATACAAACGGACCTCATGTTACAAACACTCATAGATGTTAACAGATTGCACAAGTAGCCCATGTGTGTGCCGGCCATTGTCACAGCTGTGCTGCTGTGTGCTTACTGTACCGCACGACAGTGTGTAGTAGCACGGTGATCAGTCCGAGCCCAGGGTGTCTGGAAGCAAGAGAAAAAGCAGTGGTGATGTGGAGGGCACTGCAAGGATGTGCAAACCTACAACCGTGGAAACGAAAATACAGATAGTTTATTTACAGTGGTATTGTGCTGCATAGCAACTTTAAGGTAACTGCAAAAGTAAAAATAGTTTACTTGTAACGTTTTTATGTATGTTGGGGATTTTTTTAATGATTTACTTTGTATATTTGTGTTAAAGGTGTATCAGACTCAAATCTGATTTACTAACGTTCTCCTGAAAAGGAACTCCTTTGTAAGTAAGTTACTTACTGTACAAGGTATCTGTGTAAGGCGAGATCAACATTTTTCACTCCACGAAGTCATCAATCTCATTAAAGAGGTGCATTTGTGACACATTTCCTGATAACACTGGCAAAATGTGTGTGTTGTTTTGCTCAGATGTGTGCTAATAATAATTGCATTAATAATCAACTGGATGAAATGTTTTAATGCTGAGGGACCATGGATAAAGGAAATGTAAACTAAAGTTTAATAGCTGGCATATATATATATATATATATATATATACACATATATATATATATAATTAAATATAATGTTATTAAATTAATATATATATATATATATTTCTTTTTGCAGAGAAGCAGATCAGTCAGTAGAGTATTTGAAACACAAAAATATTTTAGAGTAAGATTCTGTGGTGGATGTGGAATAGAACAACTTCATGGTAAAAGGCAAACCATTTAAAATTTTTGACCCCCGAAGGAGAGTTCTTCTTTTTCTACATTTGAAGAGGAAGGCTGTGGGTATCAAATGAAATGATATTTACATTGCTTCAACTAAACATAAAACTGGTCTGGGGATTTAGCTCAGTGGCACAAGTGCCTGCCTGGCAAGCACAAGGTCCTGAGTTCAATTCCCAGTACCAAAAACAAACAACAACAAAAATAAAACCCAAATAAACATAAAAGAGTGGTGTAACTTTTTAAAAGTCAATACTTTTAATATTCTGGAAGCCACATACTTTTCAACCTTTGATGAAAGATGTAAGTATCAACTTAATATGTCAAGCTATGTAGCGATTATCAAACTTTTTGTAGAGGTCTGGGAACACAGACAATGGAAAATCATGACTTACTGCATCTGTCAACCAGGATTTAAGATTCTTTCATTTCCTACACAAATACCCATTGCCAAGTTGTCTAACTGCCTTGAACCTTGGTTGTTGATTCCATAGAGAAGAATAATAAGGCCTAGCATCGAGTGGGGAAAATGGTACTCTTCAAAGTGAAAAAACCTGTAATAACCTTATGCACACTTCCCTAACCCCAGTTCCAAAGATTGCCTAAATTTTTGCATGCTAGCATCTAAGGTGTGTTGAATTACATAATTTGAAGGATTTGAAATGACTTGTCATAGATTTGAATTCAACTGAAGGTCAGTACATTTGGAAGGGGTTAATGTCCAGAAAATGTAAGGAATTCAGCAGAAACAAACAAACAAGCAAACAATTTGTTGTGCAAGTGGGCAAATGGTCAGCATGGAGATTTTTCAAAAGAAGATATTCAAATGGACAAAATGTTTGTAAAAATACTCACTAGTACTCATTATCAGGGAAATAAAAATCAAAAACACTATGAGGTATCACATCAAAACACTTAGGATATCCTTTTTAAAAAAGAAAAATAATCCTGTCAAGGACAGAGAGACAGGAAAACATGATATGTGGTTGGTGGAAATGTAAACTAGTGTGGCCATTGTGAAAATTCCTTTAAAAACCAAGAATAGAACTACTGTATGACCCAACAATCCAGTGCATGAGAAAATGTTTAAATTTTTAGAACATTACAGTAAAAGACACACTACCATTAGTCTTCCTCACAGGACTCTCCCTTGCTTCAGAGACACTTATTTCAGTGTTCTTGCCACTTTCTGAAGCAGCTGCCGAAGTGCTGGTTTTTGAGTGTCCTCAGTTAGGCTGTCATTGCTGCCTCAACATCTTGAATTGATCCAGAATGTTAATCTTTCATGGTCGTTTGGACTTTGGGGAAGAGCAGAAGTCACACGGTGCTGGATCGAGTGAGTGAGATGGGTGCGAACACACATGAATGTTATTACAAACCTGCCTTTCCGCTGGATGGCACTCAGCAACAACTGGGTAATTTTGATCAGATTTTGTAAAGACACCCATGGAAGAGGATTTCCAGCACTGCTTCAGAAAGTGGCTTGAATGATGGCATAAGAGTCTTCAAAGCGAGGGCAAATGTTTTGAGGGGGATTCATGACAATATATCTTTTATCACGGGAGTTAAAATTTTTTTTAATATTCAGCATATATTTCGATCACATCATGTATATCAAAAGGAATTGAGATCAGCATGTGAAGGAGACATGCATGCTCACAGTCCATTGCAATGTTATTCACAATACCTAAAGGTGCATCAGTGGATAAATGGGTAAAGGAGATGAGCCTTACACAGGCAATGCAGTATTACCCAAGCATAAGAGGGACTGAGTCCTGTTACTGGTGGCAACACAGATAGAGTGGAGAACATTACACTAAGTGAAATAAGCTGGGCACAGAGAACAAAAACTGCACATTGTCACTTACATGTGGGAGAGTGGTTACCAGAGGCTGATGGAGGAAGTGGGAATTGGATAGAGGATGGTTAACAGGTACAAAGGCCATTCGGATAAGAAAATCACTTCTAATGTTCTGGTACACTGTATGGTAACTATGATTGACAACAGTTAATTGTATATTTAAAAATAGGCAGTAGAGAGGATTTTGAATGTTCCCTTACGAAGATATAGTAATGAGATGGTGGATATGCCAATTACATGGGTATGATCATTGCATATTATATTATCATTACATATTATATATGGGCATTGAAATATCACACTGTACCCCTGAAGTGTGTACAATTATGGTGTATCAATAAAAATTTTAATTTTTCAAAGAAAAGTACAGCCAACCTGTCATATTTGTGGGTTTCAAGTCAGCAGAGTGAACAGATTGCAGATCAAAAGTATATGGAAAAAAATTGCATCTGAGTTTATTTACTGTGTGCAGATTAGTTTCCTTATCATGATTCCCTAGACAACAAAATACTGCACAATAGCTATTTACACAGGCATTTTCATTATTTTAGACATAATTATAATCTAGGCACGATTTAAAGTATTTGGGAGGGCATGCTTAGATTATATAATAGTGTGACATTTTGTATAAGGGTTTTAAGCCTCTTTGGATTTTCATAACTTTTGGGTGTCCTGGAATTAATTCTCTGTAAGCCGGAGAGGACAATTGGTTCCCTTCTATGGCTCTTCCTCCTCCCGCTCTTCCTCCTCTTATTTCTTTATTCAATGATTTCTTATTGATTGCTCTATACATTTTCCATTCTCCAGCGCTTTTGATTTGCTCTGGCTTGTGTGAAAGTCAGAAATTCTTTCAGAGTAATTTAGGAACAAAGAAGTAAATTTGTTACAAAGACATCCAGATGTTCTAGACTTTCGTGGAAATGGTAAGCAGTGGTTTCCAGGGAAAAATGAAGGTCACCAGGGAGCAAGGAAGACACCCGGTGTTCTTATTCTCTTTCTGGGGCTGGGATATCTGATGGGTGTCCATTTTTTTTCTTTCTAGTTTCTGTTTCATTTTTCTTATTGTAAAAATTAAAAAAAAAACTGACAAAATAACAAGGAAGACAAGATCAAGACAATACAAAGATAACAAAAATGATACATTACCTACTGTTATCTCTCAGTTTCTTTTTCTAGAAGGATGGCCTGCCCTTCCATGGAGAGATTTCATTTTCCAGCTGTCTGCCCCTACAGTTGGTCAACATTCTGATGTCCCGTTCCACACTCCTGGAAGGAAGAGCACCTTTGGTAAGGGGTCCGTTCTTGCCCAATCATCCATTGGCAGGAGGTCAAGGTCTTTCCCTGTAAGCATGGCTCTAGTGATGCATTCTTGTGGTTAGACAGCTTTCTCTAGAGAGGGGTATCCAGCACATGCTACCCAGATATTCCAAAAAGGAATATCTCAAAATTTAGATGCTCTTACCCACTTAGCTCCAACTTCATACCCATTTGGACATTGTTGCAGGCAATAAAGGTGTATACCTATGAAATGTCTGACATCAATTAGCATATATATTAAATATCAATCCTATTGCCCAAAAACTAATTTAGAATTGTCTAACTATCCTCTTTTCAAAATCTAATTTGGAATTGTCCAACTATCTCCTCTGACAGCAAAAATCACTTCTCACTAACTTTATTGGCTAATGAGGAAGCAATTCCCATTTATTGCCTAATGGTTAGATAATTAAGTACATGAAGCAGTAGTTCCCTCTTGTGTGCAGCTGTTGAAGTTTCTATTTTTTATGGATTGATTTTTAATGACAAAATTGAAGATACACATTAAGATATTATCTTTTGGGGGCTCCAGTAAGCAGTGGTGATGGACTGAATGAGAATGAATGTGTGCTATCCTTTCAAAGTTTCAGCTTAAATTTTCAGTTTGGAAGACCAATTTAATAACTTATAAATAAAAAAATTTGTCTACATGTGGCCTTCTACATGTTAGCTCATTCAATAGCACTATGGAAGGGATGTAACAGGAGTCTCTATCTTATCAGACATTGACATAAATTACTCAACGGCTTCTCTTCTCCCAAAACACTCGGGCAACACTGAGTCTGTGGGGAGAATAACTATTTTAATGACATCCTAACAAACCTCCATGCAAGAGGGAAGAGATTTATGCCTACTTGTGTTAGCAGCAAAATAATGTGTCCATTCAGTCAGACCTGTATGGGATTGGGAAGTTTCCTCTTGGAATCTGGAATGTCTCATAAATCAACACAAGGCCCTAAGTACTGAGGTCACTGCAGAATTATTGGTAAAACATGGTGTCCAAATATAGTGAAACAGGGCACATGCATGTTCATAAAATGAAGCCCCTATAGTTTAGCAGTTACAAGCCCAGAATGCAATCTACTGGATGACAATTTACAAGATGAAGAGTTGTATAACTCAATGATGTACTAAATTTATCAGAGATTTAGAACTGATCTATGGTCCACTGAGGCCTTCTGATTACTCCCTTATGTCAGCATTGCGCATGAATTATGTGTCTGTGTGTTCCTCATGAATATAAATTTGAACCTCTCCGGTGTAGTTATACGTAGTTAGATCATTTGTGTGATGACATTTCCCATGTACCGAGGGGAGAGGGAGACACTTTAGAGTGCTTAAAAAACACGAGCAATTTTCTGGCACCAAAAAAATTATCAAGGGCCCGGAAAAACACAGTTTGCTTCCCAGTTCCTGCTGACATGCAATATATCAATTTAAACCCAATGGTAATTTTCTTTCAGATCATATTTCCCTTCCCTGGCTCACTTCCTGCATCACTTCTTGTTATATTCAGAAGAAAGTGGTAGTCTTCACCAAGTTACTTTGTGTCATTCTTCATTTGGAGCGCTTTAGCTTCCATGCAGGTCATTTGAGATCAACATGAAATATTTAGTTCCTTTCTCTTTGTTTCTTTTCTTTCTTTTAGTGAGAATAGCAAGGGTCTGAATCTGTAAAGATTTGCCAGAAAGGATAGCTATGTAGATGGATAAGTGATAGCTAGCTAGCTAGACAGACAGATAGACAGATAGACATGGAGAGATGGATGGGCAGGTAGGTAGATGCGCAGGTATATAAAAATCATTTTATTTCAAGGAAATTGTCAATACACTTAGGAGGCCTGGAAAGTCTGAAATCTCAAGGGTGAGCTAGAAGGCTGGAAGCCCTAGGGCAGGAGATGATATTTTGAGTCTTATGTCTTGAGGTACAATTTCTTCTGCAAGGAAATATTCATTTGCTGGAGACCTTCCAATGCAGTGAATGAGGTCCATTCATATTATCAAAGACAATGTCTTCATTTAAAGCCAACTGATTGGAAGTGTTAACCACATCTACAAGTACAACACCTAAATTAAAGTTTCTAATTATAGCCTAGCCAAGCTGACAACTCTAATCGTTGCAGAATCTGTGGCTGTAAGTTACAAGAGAGCTAACTGAACTAACTTTCTAACTCTAGCTAATTGCAGTGAGGGTCAATTATGTGCCACTACTGTTCTGACTCTTCTAATACGTCATCATATCTCATGGTCTTACAGCTAGTAATGGCATGAACTACTCTGTAAACTCTACTTAAAAAATGATTGGTTTACATCTTTGAATTGTCATGAGTTAGAGCAACTTCAGGCATTGGTTTGGATCTATGGTACAAAGGAAGTCATTAGGATTTCTGTTTCTCTGTTTGCCTTCATTTCCTTCTATTTCTGTTTGTCTTCTATTTCTTCTATTCCTGTTTGTCTTCATTTTCAGCAAAATCATCTTTCATTCATAGCTCCAAGTTTATACTCTCTGAGCTCAATCACGCCAGAGGGAAAAGAGCCTAAGAACTTCCTCAATTGTTTGAACAAAAGTCTTGGGTTTGACTCAGACACCTGTTGGGTCATGTGCCTGTCTCTCAACCAATTCCCAAAGTCAGGAAAGTCCAACATAGTGATGCATCCCGCTGGATTCTAGGGTTAACTCCAAGGGCAGCGGTGCTGTCCTGATGGTCCCATGTGAATCATGGAAGAAGTGTGTGGGCAAAGCTGGTTCAACAAGGAAAGGTGAGTGTCATCAGCAGAAGAGGATAGAGATGGGCATAAAAACAGACATTCTGTGTAATTTTTGCCATGCACATTTAGAATATCTTTGCACTGTAGGATAAACTTCAAATTTCTTATGCTGGCTCCAAGGATCCCTCTCAATTCTGTTCAGAATGTTGCTGTGCAATCTGTTTGCTTTCTACTGTCAATCTAATTTCCTTGTCGCTCCCACCCTGCTCTGTACCTTGAGTGCTTATCTTTGCCTGTGCTGTCACCTCTGCCAGTAATGCTTTTTCTAGTCACAGTGTCTTCCTTTTTGCACGCTCTGACTCACATTTCACTACATTAATGAACCCTATGCTATGCTTGCATGCATTTGTGACTTGTTCCTTTACTAATCCACTCATGGGCATCTAGTACATAGCATGTGCTACAAAAAAAATGTTAAGGATGTGGTGAGAAGTCACATTGACCTTGCCCCTCTCCTCATGACAGCAGATTCTGAGCTGGTCCAGAGCTCAGTGTGCATCTGAGTCTTCTCCCTATCCCTAAACACAAAGTGTGGTCCCAAAAGTGAGGTCAGAGCTTGGGGTCTTGAGTTAATAGGATGAGGACTCCTGTCTATTTCTGCTATTTGAACTTCCGTGAGTTGCTGAACCCCTTTGAACTTCAGTGTCTTTCTCTCTAAAGTGGAGATTGTAACGCCTACCTTGTTAGATGGTTTTGAATATTTAATAAGATAATTTACATAAATAAACATCATTGCATCTATCATATTGTAAGTGCTCAATATAATAAAATACAGCTTTACTCTGCTAAATACTCAATATATCCTCACGTGAATACCTGATTGAATTGTGTACAATTGTGGTGTGTCACTTCCTTTGAGCTGGAAAGGGAAAAGCTTCTATGGCATTCCCTTTTCTCAAAAGTGATAGCTCTGAATTTTAGCACAAAGAAATTCTTGACATGTTAAAATTACACTTTAATATAAGATATTCACTCAGCTTCTTTAAAGGAAGGTGATTGTAGCTTGGTGAGCTTGGTAGGAAATCTGTGCTTCTCAACTGAGGTTCTTTCCTTGGAAAAAATTTCCCTTCATTAACGGAGTCAGGATTCGTGACTCCTTGAGAAGAGGTGACGAAGCAGTTTTATGTTGCCTTACTCAAGTGATGTAATGATTAATGGGATGTACGACTGCCTTCTCGTATTATCAGCCTATTTAGCCAGAGACTCAGTACAATCCTTGTAATATGATTTCCCACTAAATGGCATATGACACTCCACACCTGGAGACTTGAATTCAAATCCCACATAAAAGTGGATGTCTCTGTCTTTATTCAGTGTGTGTTAGCAATTCCATCGTAGGGCTGACACTGTCTCTGGAGGATGTCTGGGACCGTAACCAGCAAGCATTCTCAGTGGAGGTTGGAGGAGTATTTGTGAGCTGAGTTGAAGGAAGTTAAAAAGAGAAAGTTGCATGTACACAAAGGCCATAAATGCACAGAGAGTCTCTGCTGCTATTTGAACAGCTAAAACAAAGCAAAAAAAAAAAAAAATCAAAACCAAAACAACAACAAACTGACTTTCTATCAATAGAACTGTTAAAAAATCCCTCAGTTTACTCACACAGTATGTTATGCTTCAGCTAATTTACAGAAGTTCTACATTTATAACAAGGATAAATTGCAACAACATAATGTTGAGGGGAAAAAAGACTTACAAGTCTACATTTTTAGGAAATCATAGTATACATTGCATAAGGTTATTTAAAACCTAAAAATAGGTGAGTATTGTTTCTCTGAATAAAAAAATGTATGAGAATAAAGTCTAAGTCAAATTCGTATTTCTGTTCTTTAAGAAAAAGATAAGATGAATTAAGGAAAATATAAAAATATATTAACTATAATTGAACATTGATGATATGTATTTAGCTATAAAACTATTTTATAAAAGATTAAAAATTTTAGTAAAACTTTAAAAAAGAGTAGAGACTTTCAAAAGAACTTTGGGATTGTCGGAAGCCTAGAGCACACTATCAATTCAGAATGTCCGGAAAGTAGATAATTCCTTCCTACATTTAATGTAATTGCCATTATATTATGAAAGAATATTCTATAAGTTGTTGAATTTTCTAGTAGCCATAGAAATAAATTCTGGCCCAACAAGGATCAGAAATTAGGAGCAATCATAAAGAAATACAGTTGGCATTTCTAAAATATACCCTCTCTCCTTTCAGTAGGAGTCCTAAGCTTTCAAAGTTCTGTTGACCATCCACTTCTTTTTTAGTTTTGGTTAAATATACTGCCTGGCATCTAAGTTGTGTTAGAAGCCATTCATTAGAATGGCTTAGTATATTCAAGCTACAATCATTAACATACTCTATTCAGTGGGTGGTTTAGTGAACAGATTTATTTTCTTGTAATTCTGGAAGCTGGAAGTCTGAAATGAAAGTATCAGGAGGGTTGGTGTGGGGATTGTGCCTAGATGTCCTCAGAAAGCCTCATGCGGGGCTTTGAGAGTGACTGCATCATAGGCACAGGATAACTGGGTTAGTCTACTGATTCAATTAGTATAGTTCTGGGTGTGGCTGAATGAATTTACCCAAGGACGGAAAACCCACCTTGGGTGTGAGTGGCACCAACCAATAGGCTTGTAGAGTGAACGAAATAAAAAGGGAAAGGGAGGCGTGCTCCTGCCAATTTTTGCCTGCTCTCCTATTGGCTGTTTCACTTCTGCCATGCTGCACTGTCTTAGAACCATTCTGTGGAATGATTGGAACCTACTATGCTTTGGCCCTACTATGGACTGAAACCACTAGAAACTGTGAGATAAAATAAGCTTTTTCCCCTTGAACTTGTGATTATTGGGTATTTTGTCTCAGCAACAAAGAAGTAACTAAGATGGTTTATCTTGAGATTTGCTGCTTTGGCTTTTGGATGGCCATCAACACTCTCTGTCTTCACATTTTCTTCCTTATTTGAGTGTCAGTATCATAATCTCCTCTCCCCATAAAGACACCAGTCATATTGGATTCAGGTCAACTATATCAATCTCAATTTAACTTAATTAACACTTTAAAAGTTAGATCTCCAAATACAATGGTATTTTGAGACACTGGGGATCAGGGCTTCAAATTATGAAATTTGAAGGGATACAATTCCATGTATACATATCTCGTGGTTTTCATCCATCTCTACCCATTGTTTCTCTGTTTCCTGTTTCTCCTTCCATCCACTTTGTAGTTTTACTCAGCTGACTTTACTGAAATACCACTTTGATTATGCTGTATTGCAAAGGTTGAGTTCAAGTTGCCTTTCACTTTCTTGCTATTTTCTTTTATGTGTGTGAATTTTGGAAGCTATCATAGTTTTTTTTGACTACTTTTCTTGTCTGAAAAATAGAATAATAATATTTTCCATGTGATAGTAGGTATACCTTTAATGGTTTAGAAAGTGATATTTAGGTGGAGCGTCAAATTTAAGTTTTTCAAAATCTGCTAAAGACAAGGGACACTTCCTTTCCCATCATGATGATGATTCAAAAGTTCTCCTATGAATAAAAGAATAGTTTTTTAAAAATGACTTTGATCTTCTATACTTCATTGCTATTAGGAGAACTATTTCTAAAATAGCATTTGCCTTGTTGAAAATGAATATACGTTCTATGTTTAAAAAATTAGAGCACATAAAAATGTTAGGAGGTAGAAATTAATTTTAATTCCACCTTGCCAAAGTAATCAGGGGTAACATTTGAGAGTGCACATTTCTGTCCTAGTCCATTTCATGCTGCTATACAGAACAGCAAAGAAGAGTAATTTATAAGACTAGAAGTTTATTTCTTGTAGTTCTGAGACTGAGGAATCCATGATCAAGGTACTGGCGTGTATTTGGAGAGATCACTGGCTGTGTGCTCACGTGGCAAGAGGTGGAAGGGCTCAAAAGGGCTACTGTTGTGTCTTCACATGGCAGAAGAGCAAAACAGAGCGAGTGGACTCCCACATATACCTTTCAGAACGGCCTTCATCCATCCATGAGGGCAAGGCCTTTGTTATCTAAACACCTCCATTAGGCCCCCCCTTCCAACATTGTTTGTAGTTTGGCTTGCTCCTAACACATGGATTTTGGAGGACACATTCAGACTACAGAGCCTACCAGTTATTCTGTCTCTCTGTCTGTCTGTCCTGGAATGAATAATGTACTCTTAAATACATGTTCAATTTGCACTACAGAATGTGAGTGTGTTGGGAAACAGAGTCTTTGCACATGTAACTAGTAAGATGACCAGATTAGTAAGCACCCAGCTGATTAAGCTCACTCCTAAACCCAATGACTGGCATCCAGATAAGAGGAGCAGAAGCTGACAGTCTGTGGTAGGTATGGATTTTGTACCATAAACCACAGGAGCGCAGTCTACAATTATATAACAGAATGGATTGTAAATTGGGAACTTGTCTTCAGAGTGTTTCTGCTTGGTAGAGTGGTTTTACCCTGTGTTGGGGAGATTTAAGAAGGACAGTGGATCAAACAATGATAACTGAAAAGAAAATAGAAGCCAGGCTGGAAGATGAAGGGTGATTACGCGCGGTTTGGGAGATGAGAGAAGTGGGCAGGAGACAAAGAACGGGGGAGCAAGCAAGGGACTGTCTGAATTTAGTCTCTGTGTTTGGGGAATGGGATTAATTTTCTGTGGCTGGAGTTCTCCCCAGTTGCTTAAAAAAGAAAGAAAAAAAAAAAGGCAAAGAAAAGAGCAAGGGAAAAGTAAAAGAAAAAAAGAAAAACAAAACAAACAAAACAGAAACAAACAAACAAACAAACAAACAAAGAGAACAAGGATAGCCCCATCCACCTGCTTCTAGTCCCTGTCTTTGTCCCCAAGCACAATGTGGGTTCACCAGATTTACCACCTGTTGGCTCGTTATTGCTATTGTTACTTCAGATTTTTCGTGCTACTAGTCCTGCCTGTCCATTTTAGTTGGTTGGGACCCTGCCGTGTCACTGACACTCCCTCTGGTCTCTGGGACTTCGCATGAGGTTCACCTCAGTCATGGCAGCACCACCAACATCATACTAAATGGACAAAAACTGAAAGAGTTCACTCTAAAGTCAGGGACAAGACAATGATGTACATCATCACCACTCCTATTCAGTACAGTTCTGGAAACATTAGCCAGGGCAATTAGACAAGAGAGAGAAATAAAAGGGATAAGAATAGGAAAGGAAGAAGTTAAATTATTATTGTTCATAGATGACATGATATTCTACATAGAAGATCCCAAAATCTCCACCTTAAGACTTCTAGAATTAATAAACAAATTCAGTAGCGTGGGATACAATGACAAGACTTGAAATTCAATAGCATTCCTGTACACAAACAAAAACTCACTAAGAGAGAGATTAAGGAATAATACTCTTAAAATAGCATCCAAAAAAATGTAATACTTAGGAATCAGTCTAACAGAAGAGATCTATATATTGAAAGCTACAGTACTCTGTAAAAGGAGATCAAAGAGGATATCAGAAAATGGAAAGATATCCTCTGTTCACGGAAAGAAAGAACAAACATTGTGAACAAGACTACACTCCCAAAGCTGTTATATAGATTTAATGCAATACCGATCAAAATACTATCAGCATACCTCACAGATCTGGAGAAAACATCCCTAAAATTCACTTGGAAACAGAAGAGGTCTAGAATAGCAAAAACAATCTTGGGCAACAAAGGCAAGGCAGAGGGCATCACAATCCTTGACTTGAAATTATACTACAAAGCTACTGTGATAAAATCAGCATGGTACTGGTGGAAAAAACAGACCCGAGAATCAATGGAACAGATTAGAAGATGCAGACACAATTAAAAACACACTCAGCTGTCTTATCTTTGGCAAAGGGGCCAAACATGTTCACTGGAAAAAAGATGGCCTCTTTAATAAATGGCGCTGGAAGAACTGGCTCTCCACATGCTGAAGACTAAAACTAGACCCATGTCCATCACCATGCACTAAAGTAAAATTGGACTAAAGATCAAAATATTAAAGCAGAAACACTAAATCTACTGGAAGAGAGAGTAGAAATCTTGAAGACATTTGAATCCATTTCTATGTCATTTAATGTTCTTCAACTGGATTTTTAATGGCGGTGTTTTTTCTATGGTTGTACATTGGTTTACCAGTCTTCTACTATGGTTTTGAACTTTTATGTTTTCTCTAATTTTTCACTATTATACCTATTACCATGGTGTGGTAATATGTATTTCTCACAGAGAAATATTTGACTTAAGTGCAGTATTTATAAATTTTTTCTTAAGGTCAGATATTAAACATTAGATTTCTTTAAGAAGCAAAGGTTTCAGGGACCATGGCTGTATTGTTCCATGCTATATACATGAAATTATGCTGGACACATATTAGGAATGTTGTCTATTTTTTAGACCTGTTGGGTAAAGGTGAAAGGGTACATGCATTTTTACAGCTTTGGGAATATGTTGCCAAACTATATGTAAGATAACTTTTCAAGTGTCAAATGAAGAATATAATTCTTCTTTGGAAATTTGTTCTGTACAGCTATAGCAATTAGATTTGTTTTACTGCAATGTTTTCTGAAAAGTAGTAATTCCTTTATGAGTCCAGAAGTAACTTGATATTGAAGCATCCTAATTTAGTTATTTTAGACCACTCATGATAACATCAATTATTTTGATTTTGTATTTTCTCTGGTACAAGTCACACCCTAGACCACTTAATTGGTTCACTTTTAGGGCATGGGCACATGAGACAGAAAACTACTCAACAGTTTTGTGCTTGTTTTGACTTGAGTCACGTTTTTATTTAAAAGTAATGATTGCAGATATAATTCAATGAATATTTCTCTGTTATCAGAACTATTAGTAAGCAGGCAAGAAAATGTGTAGCAATAAGAATGAGCTTGTACCAACTATCAAAAACCATTTTCAATTTTTTTTTTAAACTGAAGAGCAGATGGCTTAATTCCTCCAACAGGCTGCTGGCAAAAAAGACATATATTTGAATGAAAAGGAACAGAAAAGTGAAGTTCACTCTTGTAATGAGCAGATTTTATAGTGCTTATGTTTCCTCTTACTAAGCTGTCAGATAAAGGATAACAAAATCCATATAGCAAGTTATAAAAATGAAGACAAAAGGCAAGAGGAAAGTGAGGAAGAAGAAGGGCAAGAGAAAGAAAACAAAAGGATGAAAGTAAGGGAACGCACAGACTGGTGAAACCACTGTGAAAATTAGTGTAGAGATTCTTCAGCATACTAGGTCTAGAAGTCCTGTCCTGACCCACGGGTAGTCAACGGAGACTCTAGAGGGGGAGTGGGGATGAGAAAGGACAAGAGACACAAGAAACGGAGACAAGACAGGAGTCTGATCAAGTCTCTTTTATTGAGCAGAAAGCTCGGGTTTATAAACAGTGCGGGAGTGGGGATTGACGTCAGCGGGTAAGTAGGCAACGGAGGGAGGTTCAAACATTACGTGAGCGTGGTCAGAGCATCAGGCCATTGCATGTGACTATATCACACGATATTACGTAATCTACAGGAAACTGACCATATATGGAAACCACAGGAAACTGACCATACGTGGAAACCACAGGAAACTGACCATATATGGAAACTGGAACTCAACTCTCAAAATGGCTGGTAGTTTACAAAATGGATGCCGACCGCAGGTCTCCCAGCGGTCTCCCACAAGGTCCCATTTAATCCAGCTATTCCGCTTCTTGGTATTTTCCCAGAAGAACTGAAAACATCCTATCCCAGTGATGTATGTGCACCCATGTTTAGGGCGGCACAGTTTGTCATAGCTAAATCATGGAAGTGACCCAAATATCCATCCTCTGAGGGATGGATAAAAAAAACTGTGGTGTTTTCATATAATGGAATGTTACTCAGCTATAAAGAAAGATAAACTTGAGGCTTTTACAGGTAAATGGTCACAACTAGAGATACTTGTAAGTGAAATAAATCAGACCTCCATGGGTAAGCAATATATTGTTTCACTAGTATAAGAACCTGAAAGAGTGAATAAAAATTAAGAAGTATGATAGACATTGTAAAATGAAAGGGAACTACTCAAAAGTAAAGAGCAACAGGGGTGAGGGGAAAAGAGAAAAGAAAGAAGAGGAAATTACGTACATGTGTATACACAGGACAGCTAACATAGTTGTACTACTGACTTCTATCACTTTACCAAAAGGATCAGTTAGTAATTAATTATTTGATGAATCTTGCATGTCTCTATTTGATTTCCTGAGAAGCCACTTTGAAGATATCAATATGTAATACAACAACCATCATCAGGGCTGGGGATATAGCTCAGTGGTGGAAATGCCTGCCTGGGAAGCACAAAGTCCTGAGTTTGATCCCCAGTACCACAAAAAACCAAAAAATCATTGTTAATTTCCTACCACTTTGTCTGTAATTCAGTATTGCTTGTATTGTTCTTATGCTATTTTGTAAATTGATGTCTGTTTGTTAATATGCTTTCCTTTTATTTTTAAAAATAAGTTAAAAAAAGAAAGTAATGGAACATAAATAGTAGCACATTATTCTAAGAAAAATGCCTTGAACTCAAGTACACTAGTGCTTGCTGTTTCTTAGTAGCTAGGTACTGTTACGGAGAATTTTACTTTAAGAGGGTGTAACTTTAGAACAAGACTTCTCAAACAACTTAATTGAAGTTGAAGGAAATGCCACATAACGGTAATGCTGCTGACATCAATGAGACTGAAAGGAGACAGAACTAACTTTTACCTGCTTCCAGTTTGGTGCGAGGTCCTGGATTTGCTATTTTGTTTAATCTTCACAACAGTCCTGTGAGCGAGGTGCTTATCTCCACCTACAGCATGTGCAAGATCAATCCAGAAGGAGAAAGCGTTTTGTTTAAGGTTAAGTTAAACATCGAAGTAGTGTGCAGAACAAGCTCCCTCTGAATGCAAATCTCCTGCCCTTTCTCCTTTTCCAGGAGATTTGTCCTGGAGTAGAGAAGTAAATGCAGCCAGGGCACGGCCAAAGGGGACAGCAGCCTCCCACGCAGAAGGTGGCTGCAGAGTGTGTAACAAAGGCGAGTCGTAGGAGGACTAGGTGGTGAATCTGTCAAGGCAAGATCCTGCAAACCTTTGTGGGCAGCGGGAAGACTTGGGTCCCTTCGGAGTGAAGAAGAAAACCATGAGAGTTTCAGCAGAGAAGTGATGTGGCCTGACTTAGGCTTTTAAGTACCTGCTCAGAGGACGCGTTTGAGTTGAAGAGTAGAAATGGAGTCCAGTTAGGAGTTTGTTCAGTAATCCAGCAGCCAGGCAAGGGATGATGGTATCTTTTTTTTTTTAAAGACAAAAGAATGGAGACATATGAACCAGAACAAGCCATAAACAATATCAAAAATACAAAATCATACAGAACATAGCAGGGAACTAGCACTGGATGCTGTATTACATTATGTTATCTTCACACTAGTCAACACACAAACACCAAAGGAAATACCAAATCATAGAGAAGATAGTAGGGAATCAGCACTGGATGCTGCATAACATAAAGTTATATTCACGTCTGTTAATACAAAAACGATTGAGGAAATACAAATTATAGAGAATATAGAAGGGAATTAGCTCTGGATGCTGTCCTGCATAATGTTACCTTCACGTGTTACTCAGTTACACAGATGATGGCTCATTTGATCATTCAATTTTTTTCCTCCCGGGATGATGGTATCTTAAACTGAGATGTGAACAGTACAAATGGAAAATGTGGATAGTTTCTGAACACGTCTCAAAAATTCTGTCACGAAAATGCTTTTTCTTAATTTGACTGTGGGTGTGAGTGAATGAGTGAATAAAAAATGATTCTAACGAAAGAACAAAAGATGGTTCTCAGGAAAATAGCCAAGCTATGCCTCTGGTTCATAGTTATCCTGTAAACAGGGAAACTTCATCGTGCCTATAAAATCCAAAGCCAGCTGCAAACAGTTGTTAAAGAAGTGTAAGAACCCAGGGGAAGAATACTTGTAAGGGGATCAGTATTAGAAATGTTCTAAGAGGTGGGATGAAGACAAACAACCCTAGTTTGTTGAAGACTACAGCACCGAGAAACATATTTTCACAATTTCTCAATATTACCTAAGTCTCAGACAGTTGGAAGGTGTTTCAAAAATCCTATTTTTAATCAATGTCTAATTCTTAATGACCCTATCTTTGTATGGAACTGTTCTCTGGTGGTTGATGAGTCAGTGTGAGTGTGTTGAGGGAGGGGATTTTGGAGTGGCATGTATGCAAAGTTCCCTTTGCAGTAACATTTATGTATTTATGATCATGTGGGCAGTGGGCTGTTCTATAGTCTTTTCCAACGCTCTCATTTAAGTTTGAGAATGTTAAACATGAATTCAAATATCACTGGAGAACATTTTTCCAACCAAATGTTTGGTCCAGACCAAAATTCATCATCTTTTAAAAACTATCCTCATTTAGAGGACCTTTAGCTCAATAAAATCATTTCCTCTAAGCAAAGATTGTGGGTGGAGGGGAGCCAGCCAGCTGGTGGTTTCCATAGCGCCATTTAATAGTGAAGAGGTTTTGCTTCAAGTTCCTAATGCCCCAAGACAAGTGATGCCGCACAGAGCTGTGTCACCATCCGGAGATCACTGAAGGAGCATCTTCTGCTCACTCTCATGCATTCAATAATCGCAGTGGAATCTTGGCTTTGTGATCTGCGGAGAAGATTGCCCATTGGCTGCTTAGCAGGGTATGAGGCTCTCCTCCTGCATTTTGCTTTGTCTGTTTTGATTACTTCTGGTAGATCCCTCCATGCGATGGCTCCAGACATCTGGTGCCTATTAACTAAAGGGTTTGGGTGAAGATCCCTGCACACTTAGAGAAATGACGGTGATAAAAGCAGAACCCCTACATTATCTACACAGAGGGATGAGTCCTGAACTGGACCATCTTGGGATTATCCTTAAACCGTGACACTAAGTAGTTAATAACTACACTGCCTATTTATTTTTTGTGATATCAAGAGTTCCTTTTCTGGCCCAGGTTGGCCAGGGAATATAGAATTAACATTCCTGAGATTTTTCAGAAACTAGATAATTGAACTACAAGAGATTAGCAGAGTCTTCCAATGGCTACTGCAAACATTAAGGCACTATTAAGTCCACCATTAGAGGGCTGGGACTTTTAGGCCATCTTTCCAGCTTCTGGGCAAGGAAGATGGGCTGAAGGTTAGAGTGATCAGCAATGATCAATGATTTAGGCAGTGATATTTATGCAGCAAAGCCTCCCCCAAACCCCAACAGGATGGGGATGGGGGGAGGCTTCCAGACAACTGGGCACACAGGCTCCTGTAAAGTGCTGTGCCCACAAAGGGCATGGCAGTGCCACACGCCCGCTCTCATTACTCACCCTGTACAGCTCTTCATCTGCCTGTTTATCTATATTCTTTGTAATATCGTTCCTAATAAATGGGTTAATGCAAGTAAAGTGTTCCCATGCATTGTGTGAGTCATGCTAGCAAAATGAAGAAACTCAAGGACAGGGGCTGTTGGAACCCCTCATCATAGCCTCTGTGCAAGCCACAACTTGTGGCTGGCAGGTGAAATGGAAAGGCCGTTTTGTGTGCCTAAATCTGCAGTCTGAGGAACTGTGGCACCCTGAGTTGAGTTAGAGGACATCAGCTTATATCTGCTGGAGCATCTGCTGCAGAATTATTTCTTGTGTGAGGAAAACCTCCACACAGCCATTGTCACAGACATGTCTGTGTTGTGAGAGGGAAGAACATGAATTTGTGTTTTCTAATGTACTGACAGAGCTAAATCCTTACTTTTCTAACTTTGCAGCCCTCTTAAGTGTTACACTTTTTGAGCTGTAGTGATAGCTCACATTCTGGTTTACAACAGTTGGGCAAGAATGATGAGAAAGTGACATTTATGAAAGTCTGAAGACTTGGACAAGAATCCAGAACAATATTGCTGTTGCTTTACGTGTACGTTAACCCTCTGTAAAAACAATCTTTTTGTTAAATGCAATATACTCTTCTTGTTTAAGCATTGATTATTGAAATTGCTATTTTTGGTTTTACCTAAAAACAAAATAGTAAACTCACTTGTTCTACACTGGAGGACGTATTTCAGAAACTTTCATAAAGATCATAATATTTGGGCAGTGAGTTTCAAAGGCTTGAAAGAACCAGTGGGAAGCCAGGGCATGTGGAAGATTTGGAAGAAGTATAGATCTGACTGCGGACTTTTAAAGACTAGCTTCAGAAAAATTTATTTTTCAGAAGTTTTATGATAACAATTTATGGACCAAACTAAGAAGTTAAAAATGAACATGATTAAATTCTTTCAAAAAATCAGAGCTATGAAGTCACCTACAATAGCCAATGAAACCAAAATTGCATATTTCTGTGAAGAAGATAACAAGATTACAAGAAATATAATTCTGACACATGGCTTTCCATGTAACTGTATTGGGTAGCTGTTGCTTACAAATTGTTGCTGGGAAACAAAATTAAATGGTTCAGTGACCTGTGTGATAGTACTGAAACTCTACACGAGTAAAACTGAAGTCCTGGAAGCAGAAGAGAGACAGGAAGGGACCAAAAAACATCTGAAGATATTAAGATTGAAAAATTTGTCAGACTGAGTCAAAAACAGCAAGCCCATTGACCCAGTATAAACAAAAACCAAGCCAGATACAGTATGCATACATACACCAAGCAACTCACAGTTAAAGGTTTGAGATCTAAGTTAAAGAAGTTTAAAAATAGAGAAAAAAAGCCAGTTAGCTAAAGGACCTCAGTGACACAGAGTGTGGCTGGCTGCGCTAGGACCAGGAAGCAGAAGATCATGAAATGATATCTTTAATATAGTAAATACGGCCTGGGGATATAGCTCAGTGGCACAGAGCCTGCCTGGCAAGGGTAAGGTCCTGAGTTTGATTCCCTATATCAAAAGAAAAAAAAAAAAGATTTAAACAGTGAGTAAGAAAGCACAACAGCCTGGACCACAAAGTTATCTTTGGCAGATGGCAGTAAATTACAAATAAATCCAGATGTTCTTTAAAAAATAGAGAGAATTCATTGTCAGTGTACTTGGTTTGCAAGAAATGCTAAGAGAAGTTTTTGTCGGTGAACGCAGTTGATACTTCTTGGATGCTTGGGTCACTGTGAAGGAAGGAAAAGCTCAGGAAAGTATAACTGTATGGTTCAGAATGGAAATCTAAATTTTCTTCTTCAAATTTCTTTTAAAATCTATTTCAATGAAAATGTAATTTGTAGGATTTGTAAATATAAATAAGTAAAACCTAAAAGTAGCACAAAGAATGGAAGGGGTCAATAAAATCATACTATTAGTTTTTTGCCTACGGAATAAAGAATACAATGCTAACTGAAAACACATTATGAAAGATTAATAATTCCCCTTGTTATAGAAGGCACTAAGAACCTATCAACTGAGATAGGCCTTAAAGGCAAAGGCAATAAAATGGAATACTATTAAAGGGTGAACGAATGAGCAGAGAAATAATTAACCCAAGAAAAGGCAGGAGAGAAGGGACAGAGGTCAACAAAAGGTCAGACAGATACAAAACAAAGCAAAGTTTCAGGCTTATTACAACCTGTCAATAATTGTATTAAATATAAGCAATAAGCACTACAGTTAAAAGGCATGGTTCATCTGGATTAAAAATAAAGGAAAAGCACAACCAGGTGCATGTGCTGCTGAGCTATAACCCCAGCCACATCATTCTTTCCTGCACATGGGCACCTATGTCGTCCTACCAGTGAGAGTGATTGTGCCGCTGGGCTGCTGCTGCTAAGGCCATCAACTGATTTCCCCTGGAGGACAGATACAGGCACCACTCTTAAACCCACTTCCATCCCTAACATGTTCCTTCTGTGGAACAGTATTTTGATTCAGTGTGGACAGCTCTGAAAAACAGAGCTTAGAACATGCATCTCGGCATCTCTTAGCTGCAAAAGGGTGCAGGAAAGTAAGCACTTAACGTTTTCAGTATCTATAATGAGAAGAAATCTCTGCCTCCTGAGGTGGGGAGTATTCCCATGACGCAGAACTGGAAGGCAAAACGGTATGATAAATCCCAGTAGAGGCTGAAGCACTGTGTCAGATGCTCTCCTGCTTACAATGTGTTCAGCCTCCGTAAGACTGTCCATAACCTGCAGTGCCCGGGACAAGTCACTTTTCAGTGTTTATCTAGGCATCAGATTGCTCTAAAATCGTAAACTTCACACTGAGTGTGATGGCTCAGAAAGATGACAATAGTCAAGTATTTATTAAAAAATCTCATGCAGGGGCTGGGGATATAGCTCAGTGGAATAAGCGCTTGCCTAGCAAGCACAGGGGCCTGAGTTCGATCCCCAGTACCGCCAAAAAAAAAAAAAAAAAAAAAAAATCTCATGCAGAATTGGTAATTATATGTAACTGGTAATTGATAATTACTACGTAACCCAGCAGTGTCATAATTGTTGTTATTTCAGGGGAAGTCACTCTGCAGGAGGCAGAAGGCTGATTTGTAGGGGTAATTACTAATTTGCTTTTGAATACATTGAACTTGTGATACTCAGAACATAATAAAGGTCGAAATGTACCACAGAAAGATGGCGGCTGTGCTGGTCAGGACTTCCGGACGTTCAGCCCTGGAGATGGTCTGTGATTTCTCCATCTTGCGGCAGTAGGTGGCAGACACGTGGGAAAAGATCTATGGAATTAAATCACTCACATTTTCCTTTTGCCTGAAAGGACCAAATCAACAACAAAAAAGCTCTTCTGCTCCTTGATTAAGATTTAGATCAAAGCATAAAAAGGGAATGAAGATAATACATATTTTATGCCCTGGCCTCTTGAGCAGTGATTAATAATTTTTCATGCCCTGGGGACAAAGCAGAAAGCATTGTTTTATAGGCATTTGTGCAGATGAAATAAAGCACCCTAAACTGTAATAGATCAGCCGTGTAGGTTTACGGTCAGGCCCCACTAAGTTTTCTTGGAGATTGATTATCTTGGATTTATTTAGGATTAATTACTCAGGCCTTTTGTGGTTGTCCTATTCATAGAAATAATGCTATATGGAATGGCAATTGAACTTTAGGTACAAATGAGTCACTATAGCATAAGATTTCTCATGTCTGGTACCTTACATCTGGAAATAGTCTGTATATAGGACATATTTTGAAGAGCCTGGTTGATGGTTAGTTTTAAAATAAGAAATTCTCAAAAAGATTTTTAACTACAAGCTGTTCCACAGAAACTTATTTCATCCCCAAATTGTGCTGATGGTGTGGATTTCAAACATGGATGACAGAAACAATGAACTGAAGCTTCCGAAGAACACTGACATCATGATCATTTTAAAGAGTGGCTCCAGGAAAAATTAGAGAGGGGCTTTGTCACGGCCATGTTGGTTTCCCTGTTGCTATACAAGAGTCCTTTGGACGGCTCCTCCTGGGGGTAGGTCTAATGTCCTTCAGCGAGGCTCTAAGCAGTCTTGGTTCTCGCCACTCCAGTTCATCCTTTACCCTGTCATGGGGAAAAACCGAGGACCCCAATCTGACCCTGTCCCATACACTCATACTTAGTCTGTCTCCCCATAGTGGTGTCTCCCAAAGTGTGGGACATACATAGGTTGCAAAGGAGATGCACTGTGACACGGAGTAATGCATGGATATAGCAAGAAGCTGCAAAATTAGCCTTCAACTGACTGATATTTAAAAAATGAGCTATCTGCTAGCAGCCAGATGACTTTAAATTTAATCATTAGCTGTGTCCCTAACATCCTCATGGAGGGCTCACTCATCACCTTCTGCCTGAGTAGCACAGCCCCATCTTTCCCATTCCACTATGCATACGACTGCCCTGCCTCCAGACTCCTTATTCAAAGAAATAGTCAATTCCTTTCTGCGTAATCCCTTAGCGGTATTTTCCCCTTATACCTGAATGCATCCCCAAAAATTACTCGACCCCTGCCTCTCCTCACCTCATACTCCCCCTCTAGAAGGTCATCTGCCTGTCATTCCTCGGGCTTTTCTGAGTGTTTTCTGGCTCGTGCCTTTTCACATGAGATTTCCTTTTTCTGAAATGCTATCCTTCCTTCCACTGCACATGGCTTCCTCTTTGAACACTCACTCAGAAGTCGCCATGCCACCTCCACCCTGAGCGCTGGGTCCTCAGCTGAGCCGTCTCCCGGTGCCTGACTTTCTGACGGCCCATGCTCCTGTTCCTCCCTGACCCTGCTCCTTGAGTATAGGAATAACCTAATTTGCTTAGTATCCCAAGATCCTCATTACATCCCTGCACGATGCAGATTATTAGAAATGTTTATCCAAAATACTTGGATAGTATTTATCCAAAATACATGTTTATTCAAAATACATGAGTGGGGGGCTGGGGATATAGCTCAGTGGAATAAGCGCTTGCCTAGCAAACGCAGGGTCCTGAGTTTGATCCCCAGTACCGCCAAAAAAAAAAAAAAAAAAAAAAAATCAAAATACATGAGTGCAGAACAGTGCTTGAAACTTGCAGCCAATGTTCTACACCCATGTCGGTCAGGCAAAGCATCACAAATGTCAGTCTCTGGAGCTGGGAAACGGATCAAACAATAGCATTGATCTCCTTGGTACTTAAATTATACCGTGATGCACATAAATTGCTTGGTTCATGATAAATTCTATCATTGTTCATATTTCTGAAGCTTTGCCCTTAAATTTAGCGGTGTGCCCAGAGATGTGATAAATATTCCACACTTTAAAAAAGCATTTATTTGCCAGCTGTGGTGGCGCATGCCTGTAATTCCAGCACTCGGGAGGCTAAGGCAGGGTCACTGTGAGTTTGAGGGCAGCCTGGAAGAGCTCAAGGCCAGCTTGTATTGTGTAGTGACTTCCTGCCTCAAAAAACATTCCCCCCAAATGAAATAAAAATAATTTATTGGTTTCTGTATCCAGCTTTTGTTGAAAGAATGAGATTTCCACACATTATTCCCTGTGTATTTTAGAGCTGGGCTTAGTACAGGCCTCA
This sequence comes from Dinomys branickii, assembly GCA_004027595.1. NCBI lineage: Eukaryota > Metazoa > Chordata > Mammalia > Rodentia > Dinomyidae > Dinomys > Dinomys branickii. The sequence continues at coordinate 74,531 of PVLD010001831.1, forward strand.
TATGTTTGTGAAAAGTGCCTCCTCCAGTACTAAGCCACTAATGCACATCTGTGTGTAAACTGAATAACAAATGCTCATGGCGATAGATGCGTAACTTAACGTTTGCTTCATTTGATTTGTAGTCTAAATTAGTCTAAGAGGACAATGGCAGCAGGAGGGGAAGAGATGGCTCTTTCATGACACTCGTACCAGGAAGTACTTTATTCACCCTGACACCTTTCCCGAAGCGAAGTGACTCCCTCCCATATATGCTCACAAATTCGGAATGAAGCATCATTTGAAAGAGCAAAAAGAAGTAAGTGGGGGGAGGGGCAGAAGGAGGAGAAAAGGAGGGAAGGAACCGAGGGAGTCAGAAAGCAACGGTGGGGGCTGGGGATATAGCTCAGTGGAATAAGCGCTTGCCTAGCAAGTGCAGGGTCCTGAGTTCGATCCCCAGTACCACAAAACAAACAAACAAACAAACAAACAAAAAAACAAAACAAAAAAAAAGAAAGCAACGGTGGAGCGAAAAATCGGAATCATGAATGAATGAAAGGACATTTGAATACACTGTAGGTTGCCTTTATGTGAGTAATTATGGAAGTGTATAAGGGAAGGATGCAGACTTCTTAGATTCCCCGAGGCTGTGTCCATGACGGGTATTGGCAAACGCAAATCTCAAAGAGAGTATCATATATATTTGTTACTCTGAGCTAAAAAACTGTTCAGGAGGAGAGATACGAAACTGTGCAGTCACATTGGCTACCACAAAAATTTGAACAAAGACTTCTAGCGTTTTTGCCTTTATTACACTATTTGACTCGTTGAAACGAGCATATAATTTTTAAAAAATCAAACCTTTATTGAAGTATAATTTACCACCAGATTTAGCCTTTGAATTATACAATTTAGTCATTTTTAGTAAACCTACCGAACTGTGCACCTATCATCTTACCCTGGTCCTGGGGTACTTTATCACCTGAATAAAAATCCCTGGCTTCATTACAATGAAGGCCAACTCCCACCCTTAGCTCTAAGTGACCGTTTAGTCTATTTTCTGCCCTTTCATGATATTTTATGTAAATGAAGTCATATAACATGTAGTCTTTGTGTCTGGCTTTCATCTCTCAGTTTAATGTTTTGAGGTTTATCCATGTTTTTCCTGCATCAAAACCTATTTCATCCCTTTTTCATGGCTAAAGTTTTCCATTGTGCTGATGTAATACATTTTGCTTATCCATTCACTAGTTAATTAATGGATGTCTTGTATAGGGTTACCAGGTTAAATACAGAATGGCAGAATTTGCCCATTTAAGTTGGGATGTACTTATGCAAAAAGTTATTGATCTGAAATTCCAAGCAGCCAAGTATTTGGCCGTGTTGTGTAGCACTGTCTGCACTTTTTGACTACTTCATATTACAGATAATGCTGCTGTGGACATTGGAGTGAAATTGTTCTGATAGGTGGGCGTGCGTTTTTCTTAAGTTAAAAAACCTAAAATTTAACTAAAAGCTCTTTTTCTCAGATGGATGCCAATAGCAACCAGAATTTAAAAGTCAGTAAAATAGCTTAACATATTGTTAATGAATCTGTTACAGAGAAAAAGCACATAAATATTGCCCTCTGCCTTAATTATACGCCAACATTTCCTACTATGGCAACTGTGTGCTGGTTTGGGTTGTTTTATTACTTGCCGGATCGCCTAGGGTTATTTAAGAGGATCATAAAACTTGGACAGCAGACACGGTCGACATCTACATAATCTAAGTCAAGCTCATTAAGAGGTAAGATCAATAGCGTGGTGAATATTTTAATACAGCTTTCTTGCCATTTAGCTCAGACACATTTTGGATTTCTGGGAGAATGAGCTTTCTCTCTTGCCTTAGTGGTGTTGAAGAAAGCTACATAGCACCTGCATGTTCCCACAGTTCTCCTTGGTTTTCTCTGGGCCTAGAACACGGCTGCCCCGGTGGTCCCAGACCCACCCTCTCCTCTACCCTTTCTACTTGGGTTTCCATTCAAATACCCACTCATTAGAGAGGCCTCCTGTTGTCTCCCTAAGGGAAACAAATTCCCCTCCTCAGGCCACCCACACTCTCAGCCGTGCCCCATCTCTTTCCATCACTAGAATAGACAAATTTAGCAAATTACAAGATACTTGTTAACTTTGGGTTTCAGATAAAGAAAAAAATTCTTTTCAGTGAAAGTATGTCTCATAAAATGGGAGGTACACTGAACATTTATTTGTTCTTTATATGACATTTAAATTTAATAAGGTACCCTAAATTTTACCTGAGATTCCTTTGTAAACACTTACAGTATATAATTACGATATGTAATTATCTGCATGTTCATTTCATGAGTGTTTTTCTGGGAGAACGTGGTTGTACTAGGGCTACCACATCAAAGGGCTGTGAACCTGGTGGGTTAAAAAGACAGATGTTTATTTCCTGCTAATTAGGGAAGCCAGAAATCTGAAATCAAGGTATCAGCAGGGCCACGTTCTGTCCAAAGACACCAGAGGTGGATACTTTGTACCAATTTCAGCTTCTGGCAGCTCCTGAAATTCCTTGGCTTTTGGCTACGCCACTCTAATCTCTGCCTGTGTCTTCATGGCCTCTCCCCTGCATCCCTGGTTTTACTTCTTTATATAAGGACACTTGGAGTATATTTTGGTTCTACCCTGATTCAGGATGATTTTATCTTGAGATCTGTACCTTAACCACATCTGCAAAGAATTTTTTTTCCAAAAAAGGTTTTATATTTGCAGGTTTCAATTTGGTGGTTCGGTCTTTGAAAGGGGGCACTCTTTCACCCACTGCAGTGGCGCAGGGGAGTTTGAAAGACACATGTTGAAAGAAGAACTGGAAAGTCAAGAGAGGTGGGCACTTGATGCTTCAATTATATTCTGATAAGAACCGATTATGAGCCAGGCATGGTAGTGCACACTTATAACCCGAGTGTTCTGGGATGCTGAGACAGGGGGATCTCAAGTTTGAGCCTAGCCTGGGTAATATTGCTAGTTAGCTAGAAATCTGTCTACAAAACAAGCAAGCAAACAAACAAAAAATGGCTGATGATGTAGTCCAGTGGAAAGGTCCTGGGTTCAATCCTCAGTACTGAAAAACAAAAATGAATAACTGTTACCCACTAAAGTTAGGAGAGAGCTGGATATACGTTTCCACTTCCAGAGGTACACCCACATGAGCACCTCTAAAAGAGCTGAAAAATCAAGTTTAGCCCGAATCATGGACACTTACTACATTTATACAATGGACTATCTATTACTTGGCTATAAAGAGAAACTCGAGGCTTTCATAGGTAAATGGATGCAACTAGAGACCATACTCATAAGCGAAATAAATCACACTTGCATGTGTAACCATTGTATTGTCTCCCTAGTGTAAGAACCTGAAATAGTAAATAAAATCCGAAAGGTACAATAGATATTGTGAAAGGGAAAGAAACTGCTCAAAAGGAAAGAACAACAGGGATCAGGGAAAGGAGAAAAGAAAGAAAAAAGGAAGGGAAGAATATATCTACACAAGATAGCTAAGATAATTGTACTATTAATTTCTATTGTTTTTTTGCAAAGAGCATTTAATGCTTAATTTTTTGGATCAATTTTGCATGCCTAAAGACTGTAAACTGAACAACTACTTTGAAGATAATTTGAAGATAACAAAATGCAATGTAACAAGCGTTGTTGACTTTCTATCCTCTTGTTTTGACATCCTGTACCTTTTTAATGGTTTTTAAAATTATCTTTAAAGCAGATTTTTTTTTTTTTGGCGGTACTGGGGATCGAACTCAGGACCCTGCGCTTGCTAGGCAAGCGCTTATTCCACTGAGCTATATCCCCAGCCCCTAAAATTATCTTTAAAAGAAGAAGAAAAAAAAAAAAAACAAGTGAGGCATCTGGGTCTCTGCACATGGAGCCTGCAGGAGGCGGGTGGAACTGTTGCTGACGATGCCGTTGTAGCATACAGTAACCACAAGGGAAGCAGGAGGGAGGATGGGCCGAGAACTTCCAGGGCTCACATGCTTTATTTCAGCACTGTGAGTCCCCCCAGTTTCTATATTCACACGTGGAGAACTCAGCAGCTAGCAGTTTCATCATGCAGCTTGTCCTAGGGTTTCGCCTCCTGGGTTGGAAAAGTTAATGTGACACCTGTTCATACCAGGAGTCAGCAATGGAATTTTCCTGCTGCTTCTTACAGACTGGAAACCAAATGGAATTTCAGGACCCTAACTGCCATAGAATGCTGTGTCTTAAATCCGATTAAGTTTTACCGACATGCTATGGCCGTAGTGCTATGGAGAAGCGGCACAAAGTATTATTAGAACAACATTTACTCATTTTCTTGACAAACATTTCCAAACCACTATGGGCATTGTCACTTCTGAATTAATCACTGTGAAAACGAAGCACTCATACTTCTAGGGCTGGCTTAGGATTGAGCTCTAAGCCAACCCTAACCAGTTGGGCTTCTTCAAAATTATTTTGGTATTCCTTTTAAACAGGTACCTTTGAACTAGAAAATTAGCTTTGTAAGCTTGTCATTACAGAGAATCCAGATGCTGGAATTGGTGACATCTGGCTCCTAATCCAGTATTGCTGTACACTGGCTACCTTTCTCCTCTCACCTGAAATTCCTAATCTGTAGGTGTAACCATATCCGTTTGGTGGGATTGTTGCAAAGACTGAAATATGCATGCAAACTATCAGGTCTCTAATTCTAAGCTTGCTGTAGAAGGGATGCACAGATGGGTATTGCTGTCCGAGTCACCATCTGTGAGGACAAGACAGCCAGGTCAAACCTTTGTGAGAAAGCACCCAGCTTTCTGCAGCAATGGTCAGGGCTGGCCTGTTTGCCTGAGGGAAGAAAGCAGGTAAAGAAAGACTAGTTCTTGTCCTTACTGCCTTGTGGAGTTTTCCTCACAAAGGCAATCAAAGAAGTAGGTATACATACAAACAACAGAATTTCAGGCAAAATGGATAATCAGAGGGGAAATAAAATAGTCTGACGGGGTGGAGTGGCCCTGGATCAGAGTTAGAGGAGGTGCTTGGGATGTGGGGTTGGGGAAACATCTTTAAGGAGATGGCTTGGAAGACCTCAGGGTGGGATGGGAAGAACCACTGGATCATGTGGTGGGGGGAGTTCTCTAAGAGAAGGAACCATAGCCGCGATGTTGACATGGAAGTGAGGTTGGAGAATCTGAGCCTCTCTTATTCATCATTATAGCCAGAATAGCTGCGGCATCGTACTATCATGGGCTGGTACCATCAGTGCTGTCCTGGAACCTTTATAACACCTGAAGAAATATGCTGCGGGAAGAGATACAGGCATAGTCTAGTTCTGGTCACGTTCCAAAGAGCACAGAGACAAATGTATGTACTGGTAGATAATTCCAGTGAACAGATAATGGCAGATCTGAGAAGTGTAAAGTAAAAGTATTTGCTAATGTCAAGGCTTCAAATACAAATGTTGTTTTTATGAATAGGTCATTTTCAAATGCTTCCCCAGTGAGGTTGATAACTTTTTCACTGAGTTGGAGGAAACAAACTGGATGGAGAAAAACCATTTGTAAATCCTCTCCCCTTGGCACCATTTTGCATGATTCAGGAGTGTGTGCAAGTAGGGGAGTGGAGACAAAAGACGAAGGTGTTCCCGAAATGCAAACGCTCATTTCTATAACCTGGAAATTAGCAGCAGTTGCTATGTTTCTTAACATATTGGAAAATGTTGTTTCTTAAGATAGTTGGCTCCCTGTTGCCATATGTCCATTCTGTGTTCTGAGTAATTTTCTGGGCTCTTTACAATAGCTCTATAAACAAAGGGTCTTATGTCCAGAGATATGCTTGATTCTTTCTTTCCATCACTGCCCCCAACAAACAAGGTTTTGTTCCAGTACTGTAATTGTTGATACATTGGGTCAATTTGAGAGGTTTACCTAAGTAGCTCAGCAGTTGCTAGAGTAGCTCAGCAGTTACTCTACATGCTAGGGTCTAGAGGACCTGCCTTAGGGAGGTTGATTAGGGTTCAGGTTGTTGGGACAGTTGATTCACTGTGTACCAACTTGGAAAGTGTAGAAGTTTAACCAAGTGACTCAGCAGGGGGCCAGGATCCTCACTGTGTAAACGTCCTGCGACTGTGCAAGAGGAGGGCACGGAGATGGTGTGAGGGCTGCCCCTGCCCTAGGGCGGGTAGCCTGTGTACAGTATAAGGGAGGAAAAGAGGCTTGCTCTCCCTTTTTGGTTCTTGTGCTGTCCTCTGCACCTTGAGCTGTTGATCCTGTGCCGTGCCACCCTGCTTTGGGGGCAGCTGATTATGGACTGAAACCTCTACAAACTGTGAGCTAAATGAACCTTTCTTTCCTTAATTTTGGACATTGGGTATTTTGTGTCAGCAATGAGAGGAAAGTAACTAAGACAAATACCTATGTTAGTCAGTGTTCTCCAAAGAAATGGAATCTGTAGGACACAGTTCTCACCCAAGCAAAGGATATTTCCCAAATCCTGTTGTGAACTGTGTATGTATCTAATTTACCTATCTACCTATCATATATCTTACCAATCACTTATTTCTGCATCTATGTATTCATGCATCTATCTATGTATGTATCTGTCTGTCACTCATCATTTATAACAAGTAGCTAGCCTCTTCTTCTAAAACATTAGAAAAGCATAAAGAATGTTAGTTTTAAAACCAAAGCATGTGTATTACATCTTTAATTTGACATAATACATTATAAAATATATACATACACATATCTGTATATTAATCTATCCTTTGACTTGTTTTATGTATAGTCTGACCTTATGAATTTTTGATTATTAATAAAACAGTCTTGGACCATCCCTAATTTTTTTTTTTTTTTTTTTTTTGCGGTACTGGGGATCGAACTCAGGACCTTACACTTGCCAGGCAGGCTCTTGTTCCACTGAGCTATATCCCCAGCCCCCGTCCCTAATATTACATTATGGTTTTTCTTCTTTCTGATGAAAAAAGGCTGAGAAAGAAAAAATGGGATGGAAATGCCAGTGCTGATTGAACCACAAGATATGAATCTGAGGTTCTGGAACTGGAGATCTATGTTAAAGATTACTTACTCCAATAAACATTCTGTGCCGCTACCCTATGTCAATATCTTTTCACTGCAGATGCAAAACATTTACTACTTTAAGAACTAAACAGACTGTTTGCCTGAAAAATAAGATGTAAACCCAGTAACCAATAAGAGTAACAAGTGAGTTTGCAGTTGTCACCTAAGAAAGTAACCAGAATGGCTTCGCAGTACCAAACAGAACTTCGCTGTTTGTAGAACTGAGATTCAAGATAATAAAACTCCCTTCCCTTGCTACGTATCTTCTTTTCTTATGAAGTAACAGCTGCCAGGCACTATTTATATCTATTTATATTTATAGTTATATTATTTGTATTTATTTACTGCTGAAGTCTGGCCATCTTGTCTAATAAACTTTTGTTTAAGGGGAAGTTAAATTATTACAACTCAAATTCTTTACCTCATTGTGAACCTATTGTCTCAGTAAGATCAGTGTGTAGCAAAAATCTCTTTGAAAAGTCCTATCATTACATCGAAGAGTACAAATTTCTGGATGATATTTCTTATAATTCGTGACAACAAGACTTAATTGTTAGGTGTCATGAGATATTTAATGGCTATCTCCACCTGAATTTAAGGGGATAGATCGTATTTATCAATGAGAAAAAAGAGAGTAACTCTTCTGAGATAAATCTATCAGTGGACATTGTAGTTGGAATCACATCAATTAAAAATTCTCCATGAATCTAAGACATACACTGTAAAATTTACTTTGGAGGATTTTTAAAAGGTCCAAATAATTTTGACAAAGAACAAGGGTGAGAGAATTTCCTTGACGTAGTGTCAGTTGTTGTTACAAAATTTGTTAATGAAATGGTTAAATTGAATAGCTTAAGGGTTACATTTTCCAAAAGAGTGCTCACATCTGACGTCTGCCTATGGTGCGGTGTGGAACAGGACAGGAATATGAAGATGTCAGGACATGGGCAGGCAAGAAATCAGGTGAGGTGGTCCATGCAGATGCTGGGCGACGCTAGTTCCCAGGGGGCTAGGACTGAACTACGCTGACGGAGCTGGAGAAAGGCGCTGACATCTAGGAGCAATGCTGTCTGCTGCTGGGGGAAGGGAAATTCTACTTCCTCCGTTCCTTGTGATTCTCGACTTTGAACAAATAAGAATGTCCCCGGATGAATCCTTAGACCAGTGTTGCCATCAGTAGGAAATAAGTCTTATTTGGTAGCTTAGGGTGTTTTTTTCTCTCCCTGAAGAGGAAGCCCCACACCACAGCTACTCGAAGAGCTAAAGCACCCAGCTGTACCCTCCTTCTGAGATCAACAGCTGCTCTTCTAGGTCCAGCATTTGAATCTGGCTGACAAATCTGATGATGTGTTGAGCAGAATGCAAACCAGCTTGTTCCTGGGCAGTTTTATTGGCTCTGCAAGTTTTAAAACACAAGAAATGTTTTGTCAGTAAAAGAATAAGGCACCCAGGGAACGGTTAATTGTGTAATAAGGCATCGTTTCCCAGGGTCTAATAACCATAACCTGTTTTAACTATTACATTATAATATCAATAAAGCCTTGGCCATTTATTATCTATTTTTCAAATCTTCTTTCAGTAGAGATGTTAGAAAAGGTCAGAGCGGCTGTCAGATGCCAGCGATGAAGAGCAGGATGGTGCTTTGGAAAATGGCATTCTTGCAGCGTTAAGGACTATAAACTTTTTAAATTGAATTGTAAAAGTTTATAACTAATAAAGAAACTCTTTTAGGTGATTTTAATGTTATTTGGTCGTTTGAAATATTCCACAGATAGAAACAGATGGTAAGGTCATGAAGTGGGTGAGTATTCAGCATCGTAAAATGCAGGCACATTTTCTCCATGTGAGAGACGTAGAAGTGTAGTCACGGAAAAGTTACAGGTTATTATCTACTTTCTGCTAAGCCTAGATACTTCCTCATACTAACATAAACAGAGGAAGGGTGAGGCATCCATGTTCAGAAAAGGGGCTGGGACAGCCAATAGGTCTTCTTTTGGTAAATGAGAAAAATATTTCTCATTCAAATGACCTCGACTGTTTCTTTTCTTGGGCTAGTAATACAGAGTTCACCTTACATAAAAATGAAAATTCATTATTGGCAAAGGGTAATTTTATAAGAGGATCAATGCCTAGGAAGATAAATATATTAGATTGCAAATTCTTTGAGGGTAGATTGATCTTTCATTTTAGGGTTATTCGCTCATTCATTCAACAAATAGGCAGTGAAGAACTACTATGTGCCTAGCATTTTTCTAAACCTTTCGGAGATACCAGTGAACAAATAGGAAAACACATTTATTTATAGAATTTACATTGCAACAGGAGACTTCAGGCAAAAATGAAAAATAAGATAGGTAAATAAGTTAGTACAGGAAATTGAATAGAAGGCGCAAAAGGGAAACATGTAACGGGAAAAGGAACATAAAACAGGTTGAAGTGATTAGGGATGCTGAGGTGAATGAGGTCTGCTAGAAATAATCTCATTATTTTAATGTGTATCCTACTGACGTTTCCTTCCTCCCCTCCCTTCCCTCTGTTCCTTTTCTCTTCCCTCTTCTTTGCAATACATACCTACATATGTGTTTTAAACAAAATAGGTCTTGAGTACAAAACATTGTGTTTTCTGTTTTATTTGATAGGCAATGTCATGAAAATTTTTCATGTCAATGACTATATTTCTGTTAGGGTAAACTGAGGCACAGTTGATACCATGGGGACAGGCAGCGTTAAGGTAACATGCAAGGGCTTTGTTTGTAGCCTGGGTGAGGCTTGGCTAAGGGCAAAAAAGACCCCTGGCCCCAAGCAAGGGGTGAGAGCATGTTTTATGGGAGAGTTTAGGTAGGGCAGAGGGGCATTGCCCAAGGGGGTACAAAATTTTAGGTCTTTAAGTAGGGGGTCTAGGGCTAGGTGACAGACACAGTGCCGTGTTTGGTATAGGAGTACTGACAAGTAAAGCATGTTTCTTGTGGTTTTTCGCAGAATCAGCTCTCCGCAGGTTGTGTAGGGTGGCTGCAAGCTGGTTGAACCATGTGGGAGAGCTGCCGGCTGGTTAGTCTGCGGGAGGTGTCTCCTGTTGAAAGCTGAGCTCCTGAAGGTGTGAAAACAGATCGCTTGGGGAGTTTTTCTCTCTTAGCTGGGCGGGGGTCTAGCTGGGACATCTGACAGTTTCTAAAATGTAAATAAGGTAGCGGGGAGGTTGGGAGGGCTTTGTTAAGAATGGGATATTTGAAGGATGACTTGGAGAGGGTGAATGATGGACATGCATGTTTGTACAAGGAGAATTCTGAGAGGTATTGGGGGACTGCATGAAGATATGCAGGTAGGAATGTGCCAGGCATGTTTGAGGAGTAGCAAGGTAAGTCTGCGGGTAGAGGTGGGGGCAAGTGAGAAGGAGAGGAGAGAAAAGTAGAGAGGGACTGGGTAAGTGGCATTGGATCATTTAGGGCACAGAAGCCCACTGCCAGGTCCTTACATTTTGCTTTGACTGAAGTGGGGTGCCTCAGAGGGTTTGAAGCAGACAAGTGACATGACATGATTTATGATCTAAGAGGAACACTGTGGAAACTGGTTGAAAATACACTGTTAACAGGCAAGGGCTGAGGTAGAAAGACCAGTTAGGAAATAACCCTGGAGACATAGAGGTGCTAGTGGTGAAACGCTTGGTACATTTGACTGAAGAGTTGGAAAGATTTCTTGAAGATTCAACGTGGAATGTGACAGACAGAGAGGGGTCAGGGACTGTGCCAAGATTTTGGGCCAACTGAAAGATGCAGCTGATCTTTCCTGAAAGGGAAGGCTTGGGAAGGAGTTTGGTTTCCAGCTTAGACAAGTTTGACTTGGCAATGGCTATTAGTCACCCAAGCAGATATAACAAGTTTGACGTTTGAATGAGTCTAGAATTTGAGCCAGAAGTCTGAACTAGAGGTATGAATTGGGGAGGTGATCAACAAATATGATATTTAAAGTTATCTAACACATGCTAGATGGTATTTAAAAATAGGAATCTCGATGATATCATTACAGGCATCTACGTGGGTAGAACATGGAAGAGGTCTCCAGAAGGGCTGTGAGTAGCTTTGACTTCCTCCGTCACAGCTAGCTGAGTCAATGGACAAAGTGAGTGAGTCTTATTAGCCACGAGTGTGCTCCTCCACAGAGGGCTTGCTCAGGCAAATAGTGCTGAAGACAGAATTCAAGGAGACAGCAGTGTGGGAGTTTCCCATCATTCCAAATGTGATGCTTCTAGGCCCAGGTCGGAAGAGGGACCTGATAAAAAGAGCACAGAGAAAGGAGGGAGTGTTCACCGTTGTGTCGTGCTTGTACACTCAACTTGCTGACATGTTTTTTTTTCCTGCAGACAAATTTAAATGCCTGTGATGCACTGGCCACTCATGTTTTCACACTGGCATTTGGCATTTTCTGCCTTCCAGCACCGGTTCTTTCTTTCTGAGCATCTCAGTATTCTTACAGGCTTCTCCCATTGTGTCCAATGCTTAAACCAGCAGCCAGAACCACAACATCAGTCCTGCGAAGAGACGAGGCACATACCATAAGATTGGCCATTAGCTGCTTCCAACCAAAATTTTGACTGTTCAGCCAGGAGAGGGGAGACGATCAGTATATAAGGTCCAATAGGAACATAATTCAAGCTACCAGTGTGAGCCACATACAAAATTTAAATTTTTTCTATAGCCACTCACAAAAACTGAGAGACATAGGTTTAACTAGTTCTCATTAAATGTTTTAACCCAACATGCCCAAAATATTACCTTTTAGGTAATCATTTCATAGCAATTCATGATGTATTTTATATTTTTTTCTTTTCTTTTTCAGACTAGCCTCATTTCAGTGCTTAATTGCCACATGTGCCTGGTGGTTACTGTTTTAGAGAATGTACAGATGAAGTTCACCCAGTGCGGCTGCAACTTCTGGAATGAATGGTACCTTCTGTAGAGCCATCCTAGCCACTCCTGCTTGCTGGCCCTTTGAAACTTCCTAAATCATTGTGAAATCTTATCTGACATGTCCAGCCTACTAAAAGGCATTGAGTGGCTGAGTAAAATTCCAGTAGTTTCTAATATATAGTCTTCCCTGTAGTAGCTCTGTGGGAGATAATGTCCAAGATGCCCTGTGGATACCAAGATCCACAAATGCTTCAATCCCTTATGCATAATTGTGCAGTATTTGCATAAAACCTGTTCATATCTTCCTATGTTATTCAAATCATCTTTAGACTCCTTATGAAACCTAATAAATGTAAATGCTCTGCAAGTAGTTGTACTATTTAGGGAATAATGGTAAGGAAAGAAAATCTGTGTATGTTTAATACAGATACAAATTTTTTGTCCAGATATTTTCAGTTCAAGGTTAGTTGAGTTTCGGGATGTGTAATCCATGGATATGGAGGGCCTGCTGCATTTTCTCTTTCTTAGATTGTCCACAGTAATTTTCTGTTACTTGAGATCAAAGACATCTATGCATATTTCTATTCCAGTGGGGGGATATGCTCTGGATTAAGACCTTTTCTTAGTTCAAATCTCAATGTTGGAGACAAGAAATAGACTAAATCTTCAAAAAGAATGATGTGGACCTGCACAGACGTGGGTGAAAATTTCAACAATACAGCTCTCAGTGAGAAGTTCAGATGCCCATGTAACAGAATGCACGATTCCAGTTTGGTATTTGTTCAAAAGCACACATGAATGTATGGGCAAGTGTGTAACTTTTAAATGGAAAGAAACATGAACCTCGTGAGTGACAGTGACCTTCAGAGAACAGAAATGGTCAACAGCAACCAGCTTGGCATGGGCGGAATTGTGTTGTCTCCTCCTAAATGTATCTTAAAATCCTAGTGCCCAGGTCATCACAATGTGACCACGTTTGAAGAATGGAGTCTTTGCGTTGTACTTAAGTTAAAATCAGGTCATTAGTTTGGGTCCTAACCCAAGTTAGACCCGTGTTCTAATGAAAGAGGAAGTTTGGGCTCAGGCACAAAGAAGGCGGAGGCATGCGAAGATCCAGGGAGAAGACGACAGCTGGCAGTCAAAGAGCCTCGGGGACGTCATGCCCCCATACCTCTCAGCAGAAACCAATGCTTCCAACTCACTGGTCTCAGGCATGTGGCCTCTCGAAGGTGGATGGGGTGGGGACCAACATCTATTGTTTAAACTACCCAGTCTGTGGTACTTTATATGACACTCTAGCAAACTAATACGAGGTAAGCTTTTCTGGTTACAGGTTTCTGTCCTAATATTTCTTAATATATACTTCTATTTAAAATAAAGACAATAAAATATTGAAAAAGAAAGGTCAGAGCCCTCAGTCACCTTCATCTTCCCCTGTGCTTTCTTCCTTCTTTCCCTGCATCCCTTCCTTGAGATTTTTCCCCACATAAAGTGATAGGACTAAGAAAGATTATGATATCACCGAAGGTCTGGTGCTTTCTGAGTGCTTACTCCTGAGTAACTTTAGTTTTTGCAGTGTTGGAGCCCAGAGCCTTGTGCGTGCAAGACAAATGGTCTACTACTGAGGTATATCCCCAGCTCTTCCCCACCCCCTTTGGAGTTGACATCTTGCTAAATGGCCCAGGCTGGACTTGAACGACTGAGCATCCTGCTTCAGCTTCTCTCATAGCTAGGATTTCTCAGGGAATAATGTTTGAGATTAAACACGTGACATAATTCTTTCTTGTCCAATGTGAGTATTGATAGATCTTCCTGCATGGTTAATTATAGTCAGAGCACAATTTTTAATGGAATCAAAGGATGAACTCTTCTTTGATTTCTCTATCTGTTCTCTTCGACATTAGATTTTTATGAACTTGCTAACCCACAGTTATTTAAATGATGTGTTTTTAGTGGCAAGCAGCTGAAAAGAGATCTTATCTGAAGCAGAAAAGTCATTCATTCAAGGGCAATAAGATGCCTAACAATGCAAGAAGTTGGAGATTTAGGTTAAAAAAAAGACAAGGAGCAAAGAATATAGTGCAGAGAGAAGGATCCTAGCCAGAATTGATGGACTGTCACCCTGAGATGCCACAGATGAAGAATCATCCAGTGCTCTTTTTGTTATTTCTGTACTGTTTCCTTCAAGATTTCATACTCCAAGAAAACAGCACCCAATAAACTTATATGGCAGCTCAGTCCTGTTCTTAGCAAGGGTGGGGTAAACACTGATATTTGTATCCTACAGGGAGAATTGGCTCATTCTGTGAAAGGCAGTCTTTGATGTGCTTTTACAAGAAGAGGATCCTGAATAGTAACAAGAAGCACAAGGTTTCTTTTTGATGATTTGTTTATTCCACAAGTAAAAGTTGTCTGGCAAGTGGCAATATTTTCTATGAGGATCTTTGTATATTACAGTCTTCCAAAGGACAAGATTAGATTTATAGTTGTCTCGTACCGCATTCAAGATGATAAACAATTAATGGATCCGTAGAGTTATAACTCAAAGCAAATTTCATTATATTTTGCCATGATAACTCTTCCTCCCCTCCTTGAGTTCTGCTTGTCCCTTTTTCTAGCATTTGCTTCTTACTGTAAATTTGGTTTCCTTTTTTTTTCTAAATGCAGTCAGTTGTCACTGCATTGGCTAGGGTTTCCTTCACTCCTCAGGCAACTGCAAAGTCTACCCAACACTCTCGTCAGTAGAAACAGTGTAGTCTATTTACTTATGTATGTACAGATCCTAGGATGTTTGTATTAGTATCTTTATTGTGTAAATCTCACCAACAAATAAATGTCTCAAAGCTTAGCTTTATTGAAGGTACATGTAGCTAAGGCTAAAATATTTGATTCTATTAACGTTAATGGGATACGATATTAACATGGAGTATATAGCTAAGTAAAATGCTTATGGGGTGTGTGTGTGTGTGTGTGTGTGTGGTGCTCCTGGATTTTAACCATATTCCTCACAAGCTACTTTTTGGTTGAGGTTTTCGAAAGTTACAGGTACAATGTGAACCTTGGGAATCCTGTAGACCTATGTACATCCTCATGGTAAATGAGTTCTCATTTCAGGGGTGAAAGATGCATACAGTGAGAACTGAGTCTACAAAGTACAGAACGTGGAAGCAGTCAGCCAGCACAGTGCTTGTTCCCGCATGCCTCCTCTTTGATGAAGTAAAGTAGCAAAACAAGTTACAAGACAGCTAAGAGCCTATGATTTAAACTGAGGCCTGAGTTAAAAAATGGATTACAGCCACACGTGGTGGTGCACACCTGTCATCCCAGCACTCAGGAGGCCGAGGCAGGAGGATTGTTGCTACTTTGAGGCCAGCCTGGGCTACAAAGTGAGCTCAAGGCCAGCCTGAACTGCATAGTGAGACCCTGTCTCAAAAAGACAAAAAAAAAAAAAAAAGAAAAGAAAAGGATTTTGGCACATGCTGGCTATGTGACAGCAAGCAAGCTACCAAATTCTCAGAATCTTAGTTTCTTCACCTTGAAAACACAACTAGAAATACTTGTTTCTTACTATTACTATTAGCATCAACCGTGATGCCTGCTGGGTTAATTTCCTGACCTATAGTGAGTACTTAATAAAGGATGACCGCTACAATTTGGTAACAAATATGTTTACACAGATCTGAGTCATTTTACTCAGCAGAGCAAATTCTGCATAATATATCTGAAGCAACTTAATGATTGCTTGTCTTTTTTTAGTCTACCTTTCCATTTTATTTAGGTCTAACTTTTTGTTCCTGTGAATGAAAAAGTCGCATACAAGCAAATCCCATAATCCACAATACGTTAAGTATTTCCGGGGTGCATTATCCTTGGCGGTAGCAAAGTAAGTCATCAGAGAGGTATCTTATGTTTGCAGAGAACTGAAAATGTCTTGTTTAACCAAAGTCAAATTACTGTCTTGAGTGCAGGACTTTTCAGAGCCTTTAACATCAAAGCATGCTTTGTGACTTTCCAGAGGCAAAGACAGTAGGCAGAATTTTCTGATTTATTTGACTAATAAACACATTGCCGGGGCGCTAGGGTTATTTGGAAAACCCTGGGAAGAAGTGGTGGCATAGCTGTTTTTCACCATTTAGTTGCTAAGTGCACCAAGGTGACCCCAGCAGACAACCAAACCTGCCCAGAGCCACGACTGTGAATTCAGTCTAATTGCTCTTGAAAGCTGGAATTGTTCTTTCCTCAGTTGAGTTGCAGCCTATGAGGAAGAAGCAAACTGCCTCCCCACTGCTCACACTTCTGCTCCATCTGTAAATGTTAGGAATACCATAAAAAGAAGGGCGAGTTCCTGCAGCAATAAGTATGCAGATCTGCATTTCCCCCAGATATGGCTAGGGCGTCATTTTCCCCTTTCACCCCCTCGGAGTCCCAGAACGGGCTTGAATCTGTTGACAAAGCTTTTCAGAGCCATCTAGCTGACTTCTGTTTGTACGCGAGCAATCTGCAAACCATATTCCCAGGGCATTTGGAGCTTCTCTCTCTCTCTCCCTCCCCCGTCTCCCTCCCTCCCTCCCTCCCTCCCTCATCCCCACACACTCCCTCTCTCCCTCCTTCCATCTCTCCTTGGCTTTCTCTTCCCCTTTTCTTATTTCTCATTCCTTGACAGTCTTGCCACTGGATGAGCAAATTAAAAGTCATTGAATCATTTGTATTGAAAGCACAAGGACTCAGTTCATCTCTCCTTGTGCCACCAGCTAGGTGATTACTTCACGTTTGTTACCCCTGGTTTAACCCTGGGTTCCCCATCTGACACTGACATCCGGGGCATTCTGCCTATGGAACAAGGGGTGCAGTTCTTTTTGTATAAAACATTCTAGTTTGCTCCTGACTTTTGTGCCCAAATGAATCTTGGGCAAAAGAAAAAACTTTTTTTTTTCATGCTTCACTTTAGAAGTGAGTACAGTGATGTTTTCCATGCAAAGGTGAAATTGGAAATTGAACAGAAAGAGAAAACCTTGTGCAGTGTAGTTACACCGGTGTCTCGAAGCTTGCTTTTACGACCAAAGTGACAATTTTCCATGATTTGTACATAAGCCTATTTGATCAAGGTTTCTAGAGCCTCTTGTGTATTATTCTCCCAAACATCCATGTGCACATCTGCAAGATTCTAACAAGATGAGTGTGGAGATGAAGTGTAGTCACATCTTTGTTCTTATGGGAATCACGAGAACTTTGCCAAATTGAAGCAGAGTGGCGTGCAGAGCAGTGTGGATGACAAGGCAGCAGATTCTGCACCGTGGCACGCGTCCTCTGCATTCCCACCTGGGTGCTTCTGGTGCTGAGGAGCACAGTGGTAGAGAGGATGTGCTCACTAATGACTTGTTTAAGGAATCTACAGATATTTCTAGAGAGGCTGCTCTATCCACAGAGACTTGTCCCTTCTTCAGGGAATGGTGTCCAAGGAGGTCCCCTGAAGAGAAAACAAAGACCTTGTTTGGCCCAGACAGGTTCTGACAGCATTTCAAGATGTGACAACTAGGAGCATAACCAGATTTAGTAGGCAAAGTTGAAAAGCAAGAGAACGTGGACAAGGCACTGTGCCTTCAGGAGCTGAGGAGTGAGGAACAGAGGGTCAGACTGGCCTGTTAACAAAAGGAAGGGAAGAGCGTTTAAAGGACCTGGTATGGGCTGGGGTCTGGTTGATCACAATCTCACCTCTGGTTTTGCAAGATGGTTCCAGGGAAGTCCTCATCATTCAGCTCAGTCTCCACAGCATGGTTGCATCCATGTGGGGCACTCTCCGTGCTACGGAAGCTCTGCTGGAATTTAAGGAGAGCTCAGCTCTGGGGGAATGACTGGAGACTTCCAGGCACTCACTGGTAGTTAAAAGTCCCTGCAAATCTCTTATCTTGCTGGCTCCAGTTTGGAAGTGGGGTGAGATAGAATATGTAAATTTAGGGCTAATCAACTTCCCCTTGCCAGCTTTTCCTGAAGTGATTAGCCTGACTGTGGGCAGAGCTGAGCAGGGATGTGCCTCAGAAGGTTTAAGGTAACAAGGGAGATAGACACAGAATGAAGGTCAAGCTCTGTCCTACTTTTGGTTACCTTTTGGCTATCTGGAGACCCACGTGAAGGGCCACTGGGTTATTGTTCGTAGCAGAAAGTTGTTGAGCCCCTGACTGCCTCAGCAGAAAACACAAGTCACGTTTCAAATAACAAGTTAAAGGCCTGGGATTTTGTCTGTCTTCTGTCCCTACGGTGGTCTCTGTCGATATACTTTCTATTGATCATTGCAATTTCATGTTATAGAAAAGTTATTTTTTGGTTAGTTTATGAGTAGGGCAACTAGCTAGTGGAAAGACCTGAGACTGAGAAGAAGGATCAGACACACTGATAAAAATTAAGAATAGACAGTAAAGTAGAATTTGAGCAGGAATGAAAATTCTTGATGCAACTTGGAATATGGCCCCTCCCTCCTAGGAAGAGGAACAGCCACCTACTGAGCTCCCAAGTTTCAGGACTGTGGATGTTATTATAATATAAAATAACCAGTTCTTTCCATGATCCCAGTCTGTTATAAGCTGTGTTGAAGAACTAGGTGAGACACCTCAAGTCTCTATTGGCTTGTGTTAACTTCACAGAGATACCAGTCACAGGTGTCCACAAAATGACTAGACAATTCCTATACCCTACTTGTGTCTGAGTAATTCTAAATTGAGAGGCTGTGCAAGCAGCTACCCCATTCAGACTCCTCTGGAAATACAGGAGCTATTTTTCTTCTTGTTTTCAGTAAAAACTCTCCTACCTTCCTTCCTTGGTTTGTGACTTTATTCCATGGTGATTGTGGAACCATACATTTGATACACACCAGTAGCAATGTCGAGGTTAAGTTACGCCAGACAAAGGTACCAGAGCTTAATTATTATCACTGGCTTTGGGGTGAGAAAGCTGCACATACCAAGCCTGGCCTCAGGTTTTTATCATCTGCGTGGTCTCGTGCAATTAACTGAGTCTGTGTAAATCTCACGGTGCTCGTCTTTGCAGTGTTGATAGTTACTGCAGATTTAATATAAAGACTGATTAAGGTAATGCATGTAAGTTTTATAGTACCTGATATATAAACATTCCATTAATAGTGTTATAAACTGTATCCGCTTGCCTCAATGACGGACTCTCAGGTTATGTGTGATAGCATCCTTTGTAACACAAACTTTGGATAAAAAATTATAAATAGCATTTATAAATAGCTTTCAGTCCCAAATGACCCTGTCATGCTATGTTACTTTGCCAACAAATCACTGTCCCCCATCCTTACTCTCTCTGAGCACATATAGAAGAATTACAGGGTAATAGTTGGCCTCAAGGCTCATAGAAAACTTTAAAAATGATTATTTTGAAATGGTATTATAGAGTAAAGATTCTCATCTTTGGAGGGTAATTTTGCTCCCTGAGGGAATTCAGCAATTTCTGGAGACATTTTTGGTTGTCCCAACTCTGGGTGGGAGTGTTGGGGGTGTAATGGAGAGGTAAAAATAGAATATTTAAAATTAAGATTAAAAATAAAATGAACTATTTCTTCAGGCTCCTCAAGCTGAGAGTTTAAAGGGCTGGTCTGGCACTGGGGATGACTCCACACTCCCTGAGCCCCTTGGGTGAGCAGAAGCCTGGCTAAATTTCCACGCTTTTGTTCTACCTATAAATTGGAGTTCTTCTGAGGACTCAGGGCTGGCAGGCAAGCTACCCTCTTAACGTGGCCATATTGGAAATAAACTGGACTTTCCACTTCATGGCTTTTCTTGTACTCTTGACAGTGGCTGGGTGAATGAAACCAGATGACTGGGGCCCAGATTTTAGATTTAGGCCTTTGACTAATAACACCTCCACCCCCTCCACCTGGGTCAGAGTGCTATAGGCTTTTAGGAAGCAGAGATGCTGGTGAGCGTCCTGAAGTCCACAGGGCTATTCCCCACCCCCAACAAAGAGTGATTTGTGGTACAAAAGTGGATTTTTAGTCTTAAAAATATATCACTTATTTCAAATTTTGTTAGAGTCACATATCTGGAAGATGAGTGATTTATAAACTTATTTTCCATGTTTGAAGAAGAGTTAATTCAAGTGGTTTCTGTGGGCTTCGAGGAGTGGATCACAGGATCCTCTTGGGGAGCCAACAACCTAATACTTCCGTACTGCGTTGGTCAGGCTGCAGGATCTGGGCAGCGAACTGTGATCGGATCACACACACCCCAAGCAAATATTCTGCTGAGGAAGTTTGTCATGGGTCATTTTCAAAAACTCAGACACACTAACTAATGACCAAGACCCTAACTAAACCAGATTCTAATACAAGTAAAAAGAACCCACTGAATTAATGCAGAGTTTACTGAGTAAATCAGTAAAATAGCCACGGAGGTTAGGCAGAAGAAATTTGTAGCTAATAATGATAATAATGGCCTGTATTTATTAAGCATTAGCATGATGTTCAAAATAAGGGCAGCTGAACGACATGAAGAAGAAGAGGATCTGGATATTCCTGGCCCTCTCACTTGTCATTTGTGTGTGCCAGAGCAATTTAGTTTTCTTTTTTGCATGCTATGTTTTAACCTGTAAAATGGGAAGAGTCACCATAGATATTTCATGGTATGGTTCTGAGAATTAAAAAGCACAGTGACTGTGTTGATTTTGGGGTTACTTTGCAAGGTGAAACAATATAATATAAGACATATTTTTATAATAGTCACCCAAAGAATAATATACAGAAGAATGCAAGAAATTGGTCCACACACCAAGACTAAGAAATCTAGCCAAGTGTCTGGATCCCATGGAAATGTCCTGCATGAGTCCAGCTGAAGATCTAGAACCCATAATAGTGCCTCCTATGAGTCCAGCTGGAGGCCTAGAGGCCATGACAATGTCTCATGTGGGCCTGTTTCACGGATCTGAGCTGGGAAGGCCCAAAGATCTGTGGTGGAAACTAGAAAGTCTGTGCTAGCACCATGAAGGATCTGTGCCAGCAGGCTGAGGGATCTGCATTGGAGCCAGGAAGCAATGCTCAATTAAAGTAAGAACCAGAGCACCCCAAAAAGTACCACAGCTATCTTTAGCAACAGTGAGGTCCTGAGCTCCTCTGATGATCAGGAAAGCCAACCTGACAAGCTTCTCCAGGAGACTAAGCAGTGCACCATCTTCCCCTCCAGAGCCAGGAAGCGATGCTCAGAGTGAGGACCAGAGCTCCCCCAAAGTGAAATGAAGCCATTCTCAGTTCCAACAAGGCCGCGAGCTCCTTGGAGGATGAAAACAGCCGAGTTCATCCGGAAAGCCAGCATGAAAAGCTCCTCCAAAATAACCAACAGTTCCTTACAGCTTCTACCAGCTCCCAACAGTCTTCTTTCTCCAGGTCTACCTCTTATGCTGCTTGCAACAGTACCCAGGTGGGCCTCCCACGTGCAGCACCACACTTACTCAGTTCAGCTGGAGGTTATAAGTTGACCACCACTTGTTAGTCCAGCACAGTGGCCAACATATTTTTTTCTAGTAAATGTGAATTGGTAATAAGTGACATTCTTACCAAAAAAAAAAAAAAAGGCGGAAGGGCTACCGTTAAGGACACCGAGAGATGAGGAAAGTGGGTCAGAAGGCGCTTATGTTGCCTCAGTCCTCATAAGTAGAGCACAGCGAGGGGAATTGGATTTAAAAACCCATTTGGTAAGCCTGTGACTGAAGAGGAGAGAACCCTGTAAATATTTGTGGTAGGGAAGGAAAAACCTCTTTCTCTCCCTTAGTTCTGTGGCTGCGGCCCCGGAAAGGAGACTGGCAATAGACGGCAGGAGGAAGGCTGATTTCCTCAGCACACAAGGGATGGGGGCGCTCACGGAATTCAGTGGAAGCCGGGGAGAGGCAGCCCAGCCTGGAGCCCATGTTAACAAAGGGCTGTAAATCTACAGAGAAAAGACGGGACAGAGAAAAGGGCTTTGAGCTTCCAGGAGAAATAAATCCTGGAAATGTAAACACCAGGGGAACCGATGGCAGATCAGGGTTGTCTCAGCCGGGTGTGTTCTGTAGATTCCTCTTGGAGCGCCTCTGGGCTGATGGCTCCAGAGTCTTCTTTAGTAATTAAGAGCTGTACTCTTCTTGCAGGAAAAATGGGAAGGGGCCACCTTCACAGAGAGAAATTTATGCCACGCTTTTAAGCAAATAGAGACAGGGTAGAGGGCTCTTTTGTGTCTCAGAAAGAACCTTGCTCTTCTCCAGTTGCAAATTGAAGAATGAATTCTCGGAGCAATGGAGGTTAAGAATAGAAAGCTTTTATTGAGGAGGAAAGATATAGCTCCTGAAAGGCACGAGGAGGTCCAGATGGGTTGCTGGAGGGTTCCACTTTACAGGGAAATTTTATAGAGCAATACTCATGCGGGTTTGACATGGGTTACGGCTACCACCAACCAACATGGATACAGGTGTTGTCGCTGTTATGGTTTGTGTCTGGGTGTCCTCCCAAAGCCTCATGCAGTCATGCGGGGGGGTGGGGTGGGGCTTTTCAAAGACAGCTTGTTAAACTTGGACCTCTTTGTTTTCATGTCCTCACCTCAGGAAACAGAGTTACAGCACTTCCAGCTTGACTCAGCAGGGGCCAGGGTCCTCACTTTATAAAAATCCTCAGCCTGTGTAAGAGGAGGGCACTGAGATGGTGTGAGTACTGCACTCCCCCCCAGCACAGGCAGCCTGTGCAGGATAAAAGAGGAAAAGAGGCTGCTCCTCCCCTTCTGCTGCTGCTGCTTTTGCTGTCTCCCACCACCGTGAACTGTCACCCTCTGCCATGTGCCACTCCGCCTTGGAGCCAACTGAGTATGTACTGAAACCTCCACAAACTGTGAGCTAAACAAACCTTTCCTTCCTTCATTTTGGGCATGAGGTATTTTGTCTCCAGAGACACGGTAGCTAACAATGTTGCTTAGATGATAGTGATCCAGTGGGGAAGCAAGTCAGGTAACAAGGGTGCATGGGAAGAACAAAGACTTTTTCTAGGACATGATGGGTCCAGAGGTCTAGGTCACCCACCAGGGTGAGTGATGTCTGTGTAGGTTTCATTTGGCCTGGTGTTTATCCTTAAAGGAAGTACACAGACCTGGTCATCTCATCTGTATCTTGAGCACTGGTTTCTAACAGAGGTGTCTCCAGCCACAGCAGAGATGTGTTTCATCTTTGTCCTGGCTAGTCTTGTGGGCCTAGTCCTATCTGACTGCTTATAATATTTCTGCCTAGTTGTCTATAATACGAGATGGAATGAACGATAAATCTGTAGGTTGCAAATCTGCAGATTTAGAATAAATGTGTGAAGTATGCAGGTGGTGGTGGTGGTGTGTGTGTGTGTGTGTAGGTGTGCCTACCTATGGGCATGGGCTTTGGTCACAGACCTGGAGCAACTGTCAACATGCACTTACATGGACAAAGGTACTGTCACTTGATGAGCTTGACATTGAACTAGGAGAATGGCTCGGAGGTACCTCTTCTAACTGTCCTTAATTGCATATCCCTCAGCTGTTTGCAGTGGAGGGTTGGATGCTCTTCCCCAGATGGACAGGACTGAGGCATGAAGCGCAGATGAGGGCTGTGACATTTGCTACCCTGTGAAGGTTTTTTGATGGGAAGCCCCGTGAGAGCCTCAGGGTCAGGCTCACGGAGCCACGTTGCTGTTACAGGTGCAGGACCCCCCAGGCCTTCACTGCCTTTATTGCCTATCATTCTTTTCTTGACCATTTGATTTTTTCCAATTTATTTTTTGGCTCAGTCCTCTGATGACGAGTGAGTTGAGGGGAATTAACACCAAGGGCAGCTCTGGTTGTTAAATACATCAGTGTCTTAACTGTAGCAAGATTCTTTCTGATATAACAGCCTCAGGCCGAATGCAGCATGGGCCCCTCACTAGCCACCCACTGTGAATATCCACAACCAGGCATATTTCTCTGGTTCATTTTGCTTTCAACTATTTCACATATTTTTACTCTGGACCCTTTGGCGGCTTAATATTCTAGAGTCTTAAAACTGTTGATTCTTTGTGCTAATAATTCCTTTTCTAAGAATTCACTGTGTATTTCTAAAAAAAGTTGCCCAAGTATAGTGAGATAGGTGGTAAGGATACGCAGTTGACCATTATTTGTAACTCCTTTGTGTATCTGTATATATCCATGTCCAAGGTTTGGGGAAATAAGTTATAAATGTAAATGGTAATTCCATTTCCTTTAACCTCAGCTGGCTTATGTTTTGGTTGTAAAGGACCGAACATAAGCAAAGTAGAGATGTTTTGATTAGCTTAGATGATATTAAATTGTAAGAATGGAATGCTAAGTTTTCAGAAAGTATGTAGCTGTTTGAAATACTGTTGCAGTAAAGGCCCTACTGAAAACTGACAGTAAGGTAAGACCACGGGGAGCTCAGAGAGCGAGTCACGGGAAGATTAAGGGCCAGCAGAGTAACGAAGGCACAGGGAACAGCAAGGGCAGAGACCTGGAGACACTGAAAGGGAGTCCTGCGTTTGGGATGTAGGGAAGCAGATGAGGTCAGAGCAGTAAGAGGTGCAGAAAAGAGAACCGGTTTGGCCGTGGCTTTTACTTGGAGTGAGAAGGGAAACACAGTAGGTTCTGAAGAAAGACTTACATGACCTGACATGTTTTAGCCAGGTCACGCTGGCAACGGAGCAAGAAGCGCCTAACAAGGAATCAAAGCTCCAGACCGGAGACCCATGAGGAGGTCAGTATAGACCTCTCACAGACACATAAAGGCAGGTGGGCCAGGATTATAGAGTTGAAGGTAGAGAGACACAGTCAGATCTGGGTATATCTGCAGGTAGAGACACTGAGTTTCCAAACTGCCTAAATGTCTGTCAAGAGGAAAGCAGCTTTTGAAAATTATGCCATACCCATTGGTAACGGCCAGTTTCATGTGTCCGCTTGACTGAACCAGGAGAAGCCCAGATAAAATACTATTGCTAGGTGTCTGTGAAACTAGCTTGGGCAAAGGCCCTCTCTTTCTGAGACGTTCGCCTTCTCCTGCCCTCAAACCTCAGTGCTCCTGGTTCGCAGACTTTGGAACTCACCCCGAGATTGGGAATTGTAGCATTGCTCTTGGTTTCCTGGGCTGGGTCATACCATGGATTTTCCTGGTTTTTTAGCTTATACATTGTATACATGGAACTTCTTGATTTCCATGACCCTGTGACCAACTCCCACATTCTAAAATAGGATAGAGCTACGAGAATATTCCTATGTAATATAGTTGTCTAAAAATGTCAAGATGAATACTGTAAAATAGTAACATCTCTGGGTTATAAAAGTATGTCTGAGTGTGTATATATACGTTCATTTAGAAATAAACATGAACACACCAAAATTGAACAATAATTTTTTGGGGGAAGGGGTATGGACAGCACGTGAAGGGAAATTTTAAATATTGCCTTGTTTGCGAGACTGCCTCACACCAAGTTATATTCACTGCTCTTTTTTAAGGAGGGAAAGAGAACACATTTGTGTCCTAAAGCTTATAAAACACATTTTTAAGAAAGCCCTAACAAACTCCATGCCCTGTAAA
Source organism: Dinomys branickii (assembly GCA_004027595.1). Classification (NCBI taxonomy): domain Eukaryota; kingdom Metazoa; phylum Chordata; class Mammalia; order Rodentia; family Dinomyidae; genus Dinomys; species Dinomys branickii. Next base: position 100,097 of record PVLD010001831.1, read on the forward strand.
GCAGAGATATACTTTAAGAAAGGTCACTGTCAAAGTTTGGCTTAAAATTTGGTTTATCATTGCCAATTGTAAAGTGTTTGAGGCCTGTCATCTTTTATCTCTATATCTGTTCCAAAAAAATTTCCTTTATGGTTCCTCTGTGGCCACTGAGCACATAGTTGGGTGTTGGTGACTTGCAGTGAGAGCCCGATCCTTCAGGGGAAAAAGTCCTAATAACTCTTCAACTGGCTGGCAGTCCAAATGGAAGTGGAAGATGAAATATGTACCAGGAGTTGGCTCTGGTATCAAATTCAGAAATTGTTCTGGAAGATGTTGGAAGCTGTGTGAAATGAAAATAAAGTTTTTGAGGTATATTTAAAGTCATTAGCCTTCCAAGGATCTGGGACAGGTCCCAGTGACAGAATTCCTCTCAGTGGATTAAGGAAATGTGACTGAAAGGAGATGGCTCCATCAAAGGGCTAATTTCATGTAATCTGATCAAATGTCATGTTGAAATTTGTCTGCATTCAGAAGGCAGGCATCCGATAGTATGGTTTTAACTTTTCAGGGAAATCTGTAATGTCCAATTACAACTGTGGGCTTTGTATTTGGGGTTTTTGAAACGTGCAGTTGACGGAATAGCTGTAATCCCACTTTATGTAGATTTTAAATAGCCAGAAATAATACATATAATAGAAGTTGTCACACTTCTCAGAAGTAAGAACAGTTTCCATATAAATATTTGCTACCTTTGAGGCTGCTGTGGTTTCATCATTTTAAAAAATGTATGAAATCTGAAACCAGACATTCTTGAGACTGTCAGAAAATGTCACCATTCTAAATTTTCTTTTGCTTAAGGGCCCTGGTGAAAGATCTGGTATGACAGTGACATTTGCATGTCTGTGAATTTAAAGCACGTCACCAGCAGAGAGGGGCCGCCCATGCACCTGTGCCATCAGACAGGAAGAGACTGAATTATGAGGAGAAGTGTTCTCAAACTGCACCTCCCGTAGAAATGGTGACTGCTTCAAACGTGCCGCACTGTCCAGTCACTGCATTTTTTCAGTCCTTTGGATATTGCATACTGGAACAGCCAACGAATCAATTCCAGGAAGGTATCATGTATGCTGGTGTTTCACAAAACAAGCGCTGTAAGGAAAGGCTGTCAATTGCTGGTTCTCAACCTAGCATAATTTTGTCCACACAGGAAATACATTACAATGTCTGGAGACATTTTTGTCTGCGACATCGAGGAAATGGGGGCCAACCCTGAAATCTCATGGTTGGAGGCATCAGGCACTGCCAAGCATCTTACCATGTACCACAGACCACCCCTTCCCCAAAGCCTGCGGTGTCTTTCCTCAAATGGAAAATGTCAAGAGCTGGAAAGGGCTGGGAACACCGAACAAACGAGGGACTTCTGGTATTTAGGAAGCACACCGTAGAGTGACGTGACGGGGGTGGAAGAATTTGCAGAGGGCAGATGCTGCAAGGTCTTTTGGACCCTTTTTAAGGACCTTCCTTAAATTACCTGAGCAAACAATTTTTTATTTTATGTTTCTTCTTCTCTTTGCAAGATAGAAATGAGAAAGAAATATTTCCTAGTACAATATTTCTCTTCAGCATTTGGCAATTTGTATAAAAATAATCTTTAACTCATAAATACTTTAGGTCAGTGATTCATGCTTGCTAAGAAAAAAAATTTTTACATGCATAAATTTGTGTATGCAAGAATAATTACATATCTATGTATATGTAAGAATATTTCTAAAACTCCATGAATTCTACCTTTAAATGAATGACTTTTGTGCCATTTTAGCTCGATAGGGTTGATTTTCAAAAAAATGTCCAATATAGAAAAATGGTAATAATAGTCTAACACTCATCTATATGAGATTGGTTAATACATTCTGAGTCATAAGACTCAACATTACATAACCAAAGCTATTATGTTTATAGTTCTTTTACTGACATGTAAAATATTCCTATTGTCTTAGGTAAAAATAAGTAAAAAAGGAACACATGATTTCATTTTTGTTTAAATTTAATTTAAATTAAAAAGATAAACATAGACATTTATATATATATATATATACATATGATTAATAATTGTTATTTTTCAGATACACTCCCCATATGTTGGTTATTGCTGCTATCTCTTGTGGAATTCAATTATTGATTAGAAAATCCTTTCCCATACCTTTGTCTTCAAGTGTGTTACTTGTTTTTTTTTTTTTCAGTAGGTTTAATGTTTCTATTTTAATGTTTAGAACTTTGACCCATCTTTATTTTAATTTAGTATATGGACAGGGACAAGGGTCTAGTTTCAATCTTCTACACACAGATAACTGGTTTTCCCAGCATCATTTGTTGAATAAGTTCCTGTTTCTTGAACATATGCTTTTCGTCACTTTGTCAAAGATCAAATAGGTGGATATGCCTGGGGGAGTTTCTGTATTCTTAATCCTGTTCCACTGACCCATGAATCCGATTTAGTTCCACTCTCACAACATTGTATCACTGCTGCTTTGTAGTATAGCTAAATTGTTACTGCCGTGTCTCTCGCTTGGCTCTTATTACCCAGAATTGCTTTGGCTATTCTGAGTTTCTTCTGGTTCCATAGAAATTTTAGGGTTTCTTTTTTCTAGATCTGCAAATATGCTGTTGGTATTTTGATTAGGACTGCACTGACTCTGTGTAGTAGTTTGACTATGAGCATTTTGACCATATTGATTCTGCCTATCCAGGAGCAGGGGACATTTTCCATTTTCTGACGTCCTCTACAATCTCTTTTTGCAGAGTACTGTAGTTTTCTTATAGGGGTCTTTCACTTCCTTGGTTAGGTTCATTCCTAGTTACTTCATTTTTCTTAAAGCTACTATGAATGGTATTATTTTCATGATTTTCTTCTCACCCCACACACTGCTAGTGTATACAAATGTGAATGATTTTTGTATGTTGACCTTATGTCCTGATACATTGCTGAAGTTCATTATTAATTCTAAGAGTTTTTTGGTGGAGTTCTTTAGGTATTAATGCAGAGTATCATGTCATCTGCAAATAGTAATTTGAGTTCTTCCTTTCCTATATGCATCCCTTTTATTTCTTTCTCTTGATGAATTACTCTGGCTACTCTTTCAAGTACTTCATGGAATAGAAGAGATGATTGTGGAATCCTTGTCTTGTTCCTGACTTTAGGGGGAATGCTTTCATTTTTCCCCACTTAGTATGATGCTGGCTATTGGTTTGTCACATATAGCTTTTATCCTATTCAGGTATGGTCTTTCTATATCTGTTCTCTTTTTTTTTTTTTTTTTTTTTTGGCGGTACTGGGGATTGAACTCAGGACCCTGCGCTTGCTAGGCAGGCGCTTATTCCACTGAGCTATATCCCCAGCCCTATATCTGTTCTCTTTAGGGCTTTTATCATGAAGAGGTGTTGGGCTTTGTAAAAAACCTTTTCTGAATCTGTTGATATGATCATATGATTTTTTATCTTGCTTCTTTTTATGTGATGTATTACAAGATCTGTACAGCAAAAGAATTAATCAGTACACTTGAATCTGATAATCAGAATGACTGATCTGAAAACAACAATACGCAGTATAAGAACCATTGTTGAACTCCTGCCATCTTGTGTGGTGAAGCTCTGCATCACTTCCAATGTCTTTTTTTAATTGCTTGTTACTGTCTGTGATTGTTTGATCAATCTTACATTCTTAGGTCTGGTGGACTGAACAACTTCACTGAAGATAACAGTAGGTAATGTAGCAACCATTGTTAATTCCTATCATTTTGTTTTGAGGTCATGTATTGTTTTTGTGTTGTTGCTTTTTTATTTTTTTAAGTTTTAAAATAAAAAAATTTAAAAGATAAATAAATAGAAAAAAAGAATCAACCAGTAGAATGAAGAGATAAACTACAGAATGAGAAAAAATTTTACCAGCACACCTCAAACAGAGGACTAATATCTAGAATACACAAAGAACTAAAAAAAAAAAAAAAAAAAAAAAAAAAAAAAAAAAAAAAAAAAAAAAAAAAAAAAAAAAAAAAAAAAAAAAAAAAAAAAAAAAAAAAAAAAAAAAAAAAAAAAAAAAAAAAAAAAAAAAAAAAAAAAAAAAAAAAAAATTAAACCACCTAAAATTAAAGATCCGGTTAAGAAATTAGCAAAAGAAATAAAAAGACACTTCACAAGGGAGGAAACACAGATAGTCAACAAATATATGGAAAAATGCTCAACCTCTCTGACCATTAGGGAAATGCAAATTAAAATAATGTTAAGATTCCATTTATTCCAGAACGCACGGCCATCATTCAGAAATCAAAGAATAACAAAGGCTGGTGAGACTATGGTGAAAAAAAGAACCCTCCCTCATTGTCGGGCACAGTGTAAACTAGTACAACTACTGTGGAGTTCAGTATGGAGATTTCTCAAAGAACTGAAATTAGAAATTCTATAAGGCCCAGCGATTCCCCTTTAGCAAGGGGGAATTTTACCCAAAGGGTTTAAGGTATCATACTACAGAGATACACACATACCAATGTTTATAGTTGCCTAATCCATAATAGTTAAATCCTAGAAGCGGCCTGTATACCCACCAGCGGATGATTGAGTTTAAAGTGTGAGTCTGCTATAAAGAATGACAAATCTGAGACGTGTAGAAAAATGAATGCAACTGGGAAATATAATGTTGAGTGAAGTAAATACTGTAGTATCTCTCATTCAAGTGGAGAGAAGGATAAAGGATGGTTAGAAGTGGACAAGCGGATGAATCTCTTGGAATAAGGTCGTGGTCCTAGGGAACATGCGGGAGATGTGTGCAGGAAGTGAGGGAAAGTGAGCAGAACAGAGAGACGCGCCTTGCATAGGAACCCAAGAACCTCGATGACTGTAAACATGATGTGCATAACATGAGGTAAGAGTAACAATATCACCAAGAATGAAAAATGGGATAGGTAGTTGGGGAGGGAGAGGAGAAAGGGACTAAAAGAAGAGAAAAACGCTGTGGTATGTACGTGTAACCACTCTCCAAGATGACTGGAAGTTGCTTGAATGGGAACACGTACAAATAAAATTAAATGTTAAAAATTTTAAAAATTGCTGTCTATCTGGGAGTGTTGGCATTGCGAAAACGACTCATTTCTTTAAATTTTCCCTTATTATCTGTATGTTTTCATTATAAGCATGAGTTACTTTGTGATTAGCAATGTGCAAAAATGAAATCTCCAAAATAAGCCTGAGTAGTAAAACAAAGATCTTTTCATAAGTCAAGGCCTGGAGCTTCAGGACATTTTTGGAGACCACGGAGCAGAGCCCCATCTCATCTCAGAAGATGTGAATGTTCGCACCACCTCAGCTATGTTGGCCACCTGTTTTTGGAAAAGAGGCCAGATGGTGTTCATCGTCCCTCTCTGGTGTGCTTTAAAAGGGTATGATTGGACTTTGCCGACACTGCTCACAGCAACAATTATAAAAACAGCTCTGTAGCTAGGCCATCCCAATTATCTTCCAGCAAAGTACAAGACATTTTAAAGATTTCTCACTACGCCATGATTTATCTTCACAGTACAGCATGTATTTGTCCAATGGCATTCAAGCTATGCTGATTCATTTTCATCGAGTTGGATGCTTTTGGTTTTGCAGCCACACCCTTCCACACCGGAAGTGTGGGTTATGCAGCGGACAGACACTGTTTACTACCACTTTACTACCAGGTGAGCCTGGTCTACCAGCAACTTAGCTGCATGGCCCATGGCCCCGGGATAGAATAGCATGGAAAACTGGGTTGCAAGGCAAACAGCTCTTCTAAAGCTTCCCAGGAACCCAGTAAACAAGGGTATGTCACGTATTTACTCTGCGAATTGAACACATTTGAGTAATCATTTTTATTTTTTATAGCAAAGGAGAAAAGTCCATAGTGAGGCACTCAGCACAACATCAATTACCTTTCTTTTTTTATGGTAAATTTAAAAACAAAACCTAATTTGGCCTAGGAAAGGGTTGAGTAAAAGGGCATATGTTCAGCATGAATGAGGTCCTGTGCCCGGCACCGCAGAAGTGACCATAACCTGATAAACAGAAATCCCACAATGCTTTGTTCTGCATAAAAGGAACAATCATGCTTACCATGCATTTTTCTGTGCTGTAGACTTTCTGTATGTAGAGTCTCAGAAATACTAATAATTGCTAGGTCTGACGGGGCACACCTTTAATCTCAGCACAGAGAATTACAGGTTTGAGCCCAGCCTGGGCACTTCGTGGGAGTCTGACTCAAAATAAAGAATAATATTTCTTGGGAGTGCACTCAGATTCAATCTCCAGTTCTAGTAACCAGAGGCACAAACCAAAATCAAGTTACTAAAATTGGACATTGTTTTTTATTTGACCTGTTTCAGGTGTTGTGAAGACCCGCCAAAATGTCTTCCATCACGGTGGTTTAGAAAATACTTTCCAAATCCTGGAGTTTGGAGTGGCTTATAGGAAAGGATGAAAATTAGGTTTCCAGCATGACTTTAAAGGGAGCCTCAGGAAATTCATAAAAATGTGTGGGCTTCCCAGTGCAAAGAGTGCAGCATCTTAGTAGAAGATCGTGTGCTGCAGTCTATGCCTCAGTGAAAACGCTGCCTCGCAAGGCACAGGTCCTGTCTTCTCCCGGAGTTCACGGATCTACCTGTGGTCAGTGCCCACGGTTTTCGCCTGCGGCACCTGGGGTCTACCATTTCCTCTATGCCCTGCATCTGTTCTTCTGCACTGTGAAGGAAGATTTTTGTCCTCAGAGAGAAAGGAAAGCTGTCCTTTTACCAGAGGTCTGTGGCGCCTACTCAGAGGGCCCCCACTGTCTGCTAAGGCTGAGGCTTCTGAAGTTCGCCACGCAGGAAGAGACGGCCATCTCTTCTGATTTCTGCCACCCCTCCCTGTGCCCACCGGGATCGGCAGTCTCCAGAGCAGAGGACACACGGCACCGTGATGGGGACACAGGAGGGCTGGAGAGGACAGGGAGCTGGTCCGTGTCTGTAATCTCAGCCACCTTTATTGGTCATTTATACAAAAGGGGAAAGCAATTGACCTTTACCAGTAGTTATCCTATAAATCAACATTGGCGCTCCTGCTGGATTATTAGCCTAGGCGATGACCCTCAAGCGCCCTGAGAGGCAAAGGGAGGGAGAGAGAGAACTCCTCAACACAGAGGGAGCCAGAGCTGCGCCTGGTCCCCTGAATTCACAGCGTCCCAGAGCATTGCGTAGAGGATCACGTGTGCAGTGTGCGGTGGGTTACAGACAGTGCAACCCAGCGCTAACTGAACACGCAAAAGAATTAGTAACATTCCCGAAAAGAAAATGCGCCTTGAAAATAGCAGTCATAACAAGAAGGCAATGCTTGGTAATGCGCTGTCTATTCAGAAAAGCTAGAAGCAAGAATTTTGAAGTTCACCATAAAGAATGTTTGAAGAGATGGATGTGTTTACTCTGATTTTAACAGCACATAATGCATACATGTATCAAAACCTCACAAGTTACCTACAAATACGTACAATTTTTACACATCAGTTACAAAAAATTACAAGATAGCATAATAATCTCAGCACAAAAAATAGCAAAAACTACTAGTGCACCATCAATTGTATGAACTATTCCCCAGCTGTATTTGAGGGGTAAAAGAGATCTGGCAGAATATTCTGCCTTGCATTAAGCTTTTTGGGTGTCTGTGGGTTTATTAGGCAGCTTTCTGTCACTGAGGTGAAATACCTGGTGTAACTAACTCATAGAGAAAATATTTATTTTTGCTTGCAGCTGTGGAGCTTGCAGTCAGTGGCCACTTGGCCCCGCTGTTGGGGGCCCACGGTGAGGTTATACACCGTGGAGAGACCACAAGGCCTGGAGAGGTTGCTCAGTCTGCAGGAGCCGGGGAGCAAAAGGATGAGGAGGAGGCAGGCCTGCTGGGCCACAACTGTGATCTCAGCACTGTAGACCATTGAGCGGGGAACAGTAGAACGTTCAAGTCCAACCTGAGTAACATAGTGACTTAGTGAGACCCTGTCTCAAAATCAAAAAATAAAAGAAAGTTTGGTTTGTAGTTTTGCGTGGAAGCTCTGGGTTCTATATCCAGTATCAGAAAAAAAAAAAAAAGACCAGGAAGAGGAAGAAGCCTGAGTCCCACAGTACTCTTATTGGAGGTGGCCTTGACAGCCTCGGGATCCCACAAGACTCCAAGGCCAAAACTACAGCAGGGAGAAGTTTCATTCACAACGTGCTGGTTTGACTGAGAGAAGCTACATGCTTTTTAAAAGGAATGTGTATTGCTGGAAAGAGACTTAACAAAGGATTTGTGGGTGAGTGGATGGGAGAATCTACCCATATCTATGTAATGTAAAAGCCTTTTTGTAAAGGAGTTTTAGTGGGTTTATAAAATCATTTGTTTAAAAACCGAAAAGCACTGGCCATTTATTTTACAACAATTCATGGCATCAGGGAAGGTTCAAACTTCCTAGCTTTTGAAGACATTTTGGCAAAATTGGCAGTTGGGCCCAAAAATGAGTATCAAGTATTTCCAAGTATCTTTTAGACTCTAACTTTTAGGTTGTTGCTCAACATACAATTTAAAAAATAGTAGGTGCATACTGAATCATTGTATTAGTCACTTTCTCATTGGTGGGGGAAAATTCCTAACAGCCCAGGTAAAGAAACTTTATTGGTTGGCTTTGTCTCACAGTTGCAGTGAGTTCACTCCGTGGTCGACTGGTTTTAAGGCCGAAGCTGCTTGCCAAAGGGGCGCTTATAGAGAAAAACTGTTCACTGCCTGGTAGCCAGGAAATGGACAGAGAAGGGAGGGGTGGGGACCAGATACACCCTTCTAAGTTACCTCTCCGGTGACCCACCCTGTCTGACCTGCCCTAACCTCCAAATGTGAGACTTTTGGGGAACATCTTAGAAATATACCATAACAAACAAATAGTTCACAACAAAGTATTAATAATGTTGTTACTTAGTATAAAAAGCTATCGGCATGAATATATAAAATAAAATAATGACTAATAAGATATTAATCACTCCATTCTTTATCAAATGACTTTAAAAATTCTATTTTTAATTTAGGTCACACAGCAAGACTAGTAAAATATTCCATGTATAGAATATATGAGAAGTTGGGCGTGGTGGCGCATGCCTGTAATCCCAGCACTCTGGAGGCTGAGGCAGGAGGATTGTTGTGATTTCGAGACCAGCCTGGGCTACAAAGTGAGCTCAAGGGCAGCCTGAACTTTTCAGCGAGACCCTGTCTCCAAAAGACAAAAAAAAAAAAAAAAAAAAAAAAGAATATATTATAAATAACATACTGAAACATATTTTCACAAAGTTGTGACTGCGAGGCGTGCATTATAAATTTTTTTTTAAATAAGGGTTGGACTTATGGACCAGATACAGTAATTAAATTTATAAATTAGATTACATAGTAAATTAAATTTGCAAGAGTCAAGGTGCAAAAGAAAAATGCTTGTAGGGTAGAGGAATAGTGTTTAAGGTTGCTAAAATATTTTCTAGCCTCTCATGCACAATATCTGCCCCCGAATGATTTGCACTCTGGAGATCTGGCAGAGTATTCTGCCTTGCATTAAGGTCCTTTGCAGCTATGGACCTGCAGCTCAGGTCCTTTCCATCGAGTCGGCGGACACAGCAGTCACAAATTACCTGTCCCTGTCCTGCTGTGTGCCCACTGGCAGCACTGGCTGTGCTCAGACAGATCACCCACCTGGTCTGTCCAGCCTTACTACTCTCTTCCTGCCCGCATTTCCCAGGACTTTCCCTTGATCCACCCTTCTCTACAATGACCTCCTTGACCATTTCTGATGGAAGGGAGCTTCTCCCTCCTCTGAATTGCAAAGCAGTGTTCGTGGACTAGGGTAGGATGTCTTAGAGTGATCTGGTCACTATTTGAAGAGATGGATTCCTGGGTTTCTCCCAGAAAATCTGAGTAGAATTAGCAGATTTAGGGAAGGGGATTCCTTGGTAGTGTATTACCTAGGAATCTGGAATCCTGGAAGCTGCCCAGCTGATTTCAGTGACGAGTAGTGCTCAGAACCCAGCACTGAGAGGACTTAGTTTTTTGACAGCATACCTCCCATCCCCTGTGTTTCCATTATCTTCTTTAAGATATAAAGTTTTTTTTTTTTTGGTGGTACTGGGGATCGAACTCAGGACCTTGCGCTTGCCAGGCAGGCGCTTATTCCCCTGAGCTATATCCCCAGCCCATCCATTATCTTCTTTAGGAGTTGTGGTGCCTCCCTAATTAGCTTGTAAATAACAGAGTCGGAGATGGTTGTTGTCACAGCAGAGAACCAAGACCTCATTTATTCATGAGAAAATGAGGATTAAAGACACATGAGTATCTTAAAACACTGAGATCTTTGGGGTAGTTGTATGAGACAATGTAAAATATTCGTGAAGTCCTAAGCAGAAAACAGACAATGGCAATCATTGAACTCACCTGCAGCCCATAGCTTTTCATTTTTATTTAAAATTTTTAATTTAAAAACAGAAAATTCTGCAATACTTTTATGTGTTTATTCCAATTAAAGTAAACGATCTTTTAAAAACTTACACAGCTCTAAAAAGTTCTCTCAGGTGGTCTCTAGCCAAATAGCATTCTAAGGGTTTTGTTTTTAATGAGAGGAGCTGTGAATTGGAAAACAAACATGCGGGAACCTATTAACGGGCCAGTAAATTAGAATGTAAAGAAAGGCGCTTTCCACTACTAAAAGAAATCTCTAATTTACATGCAAATGCGTGGGAGAAGAAAAACTGTATGTTGGAATTTATTTTTAATGGCTGGCAGATCTGGAAAGAAGATAAGACGGCCAAATTAATGGCACCTCCAGCCCACTGCTGCTAGAATGGTGAAGACATGGGCTGACGTCCTTAGGATGAACTATTTTAATAATAATCTCATGACATGAGAAAAATTATTAATCCATCTAATTAACATGAGTATGTAAATTATTCATCAGGGCAACTATCCGAATAAAATTAGAATTTCTGGGGTTATAAATTGTCCCTGCTTCTGCCTTCTGTGGTGAGAGAGGTTGTATTTGAGGATAGCAAGTGCTTTAATGAGATACAATTACAGATGGCATTGGGAAATAAGAATGTTGAGGATCATAATAAATTAACTTTTAGAAAATAAGTATGTTTGGTGTTTTGGCATTAATGAAGGCTAGGCTTTGTGCCTTCAAGATTTCTTAGTGCGGTGGTAAGAAACTGCTGATATTTCTTGGTGGTGTTTTGTTTCCCCTGAGAGATGAAGGACTAGGATTCATTATGGCAACCAAACAACGTCACATGAACAAAATCAAAATCAAAACCAAATAATCTCTCAACATTATTCTCCCTTAGTTTGGCGTCACCCTTTTCTCTTTACCCTTGAGGATTGTCTTGCTGCCAGCTCAGGGAGGGGCATGTTGGCAGGCAGGAGTTATGAAAGCCTGCGAACACTAAGAAACTGGGACTTGAGACAGGCTTTCAGTGGAAAACCTCACACTCCAAAGCAGGTTCACTTCTTGAGCCGCGGAAAATGCAGCTTCAAATCAATTTCCAAACCACTTACCTCAAACTAACAAATCAATTTGTTTTGGTGGGGAAAAAAATCCAAAATACTTTCTTGGATAAAGAGTGATATATATATCTCCATATATATAAGGGTAAGGGTATATGTAAGGATATATATATGTAAAGGCTAAGATAGATACATATACACATATTTTACTTATATATGTATGCATATCACGCAATGTACACACAATATCTACGCGTTATGAGCATTAAGTTCTTTATATAGTATTTTCTTTTTTTGGTGCCAGGAATCGAACTCAGGACCTTGTACTTGTCAGGCAAATGCTTGTACCGCTGAGCTATATCCCCGGCCCCCAAATATAGTACTTTCAACTCCTGCTATTCTATCTCAAATTCTTCAAGGCATCTTGACCTCAAGATATTCAGATCCGAAGCCCATACTGTGGCCAGTTGGGAGAGAAGAGAGGTTTTCCTCCGTCTTCTCTTCCAGTGCTCCTTGCTAGCTCATACTCATCTGACTCGAGCCACTGCAGCCGCTTCGCTTTTCCTTGGCCGCACCAGTGTTGTGTTTCACAATTTGCAGTATTGGGTATGCAATTTGCCTGGGAAATTTCCCCTTCTGTCTTCCTTTTTTTTTTTTTTTATATTCAGCTGCCACTTTAGCTATTGTTTTTCTCAAGAGGCCATCATTGGTCTTTCTAAAGGAATGACTTAGGGCATGTTTGTCACAGGTCTTCAAAGCTGAGCACTCATCCCTGGGAGGGTTGGGTCAGAGCAGTCTCCCCGCGCCTTCCCATTTCTGATTCAGCAGGTGGGATGAGGCCTGAGAGTGAACTTTTCTAGCAAGGTCCTAGGTGATGCTGTTGCTGCTGCTTTGGGGATCCTTCTCTGAGAGCTGCTGCTCTATGATATTGTTCTATTTTAACTCTCTGTACTCTATTTATCACTGCGTGCTATTTTTCTCCTCCCTTTAAATGCTTTTCTATGGTCTGTCATCCCAACTAGAATTTAGATTTTATCAGATCAAGAAATCTGTTTTTCTTATTTATTAATATAGCTTCAGTTCTTAGAATGATGCTTCGCACATGCTGGGATTTAGTACTTTTCGACTCATTGACTCAGGAAACCATTTTGCATACTCATTCTATTCCGTGTGCAGCATGAGGACCCCAGGAGACCAGGATTAATAACCATGGCCCTTCTCTGTAGGGCTGATAACCTGTTAAGGAATATCTCTTCACCCTAACATATGTGCAATCCCTTATGCAGTGTGCTTGTCAAGATTACAAATTATTGTCATCTTGCAAACCCACAGCACAGAAGTTACTGATAAGAGGTTGGTTTTCTAGCACTGGTACAGAAACGAAAGAGTTCAAGGAAGCCTGTCCTGCACTGATGGTTGTATGACTAAAATCACATGTGCTCTTGGACATAGGCACAGCCTTGATGACTGGGATCATTTAAAAGTCTCTTGATGGGCAGCCTTTCTGCTCACGAAGAATTTTCTATTTCAAAATGACTTAAGATAAAAATATAACTAATTTTTTTTCTCATTTGCATTTAGAATAAATAGACCCTTGAGGAGTTTGGGGGGGGGTCTATACATTTTTCCAAATTAATTTTGTAAGAAACCTAGGAATGTGCCATCTTAACATTTGATCAAGGAAAAGAGACTCTTCTTAGCTATAGTAAGGTTAGAATACCTTATTGGTCAAGTTTCATTAGGTGCAAAGAAGTGCTATAAATACTGAGTCAAAACAGTCTTGCTCTTCTTCTTCAAGATTGGCATGTGACTGAATATTGGCCTCCTGCCTCAGCTGAGTGGTGCACGTTCCCTTGGCTTGGGGATGACTGACCTTTCATCCTCAGCAAAGATTTTTTTTAAGTAGAGGGAAAGAAAAGCAGATCATTTTGTCAAGAAACCAAAAGAAATCTGATCCTCCCCTCCCCAGATTAAGACTGTTCACTATTTTCATAAGAATAAACAAATTGTAATGTTTTCAGTGCATCAGAGGTAAATAAAACCAAAGCATATTACAAAATAATTTGGTAGAAAGATGCCTTAGTATTGCATAGCAATTAGTTGGATGATTGGTTATTGTTTTGCCTTCAGTTTTACACTGGAAAATCAAATTTTGAAAATTAGGCTGGGAATAATGCAAAACATTTGCTACATTTACTACCAATTACTTTTTGAAGGCTGTACTTATGCATAAAATCATTCAAATTTCCACACCGTGAGCAGAATTTCTGATGTGGAAATTTCACTTAAAATTCTAACCTGAGGAAGAAATTCATTAGTTGCCTGTAACCTTATGATTTGGAGCTGTTGTAACGAGAAAGTGGCATTAAAAAAATTATTTGTTGAGCACTTGCCTTCCAAGGCCTTCGGTGTTTATAAACCGTAAATGATGCATATGCTTATGAAAGATGGTTCGTTGGAGATCAATTTAGGTACTCATATATTCATAGCCTCTGTGTTTTCAAAATTCTAATTGCTAACATCAAATTAAAGTCATTGATGTTTTAAAAATGTTCCTACATTTTATTACTGCAGTGTTCTGCCTATGGGGTCATAAATATTTATATACCTAAGTGGAATTATGTTGCTTAGTGGCTCCGTAGGTCAATACATAGAAGAGAAGGATGTCTGCAGTAGGAGAAAGACAACAAAAAGATCCATTGCCAAGAAGTTCTTCTAAATAAGTCCTCCGAGCTCTAAGGTTTTTGCTTTGTACCGTTTCTCTTTCACATCTCCATGAAATGCCCAGAAGAAAAGGACAAATCAAAGTCCCCCAACCAGCATGGCTTTGTCAGTAATAAACTGAATGTTGTGCTGTAGAAATCTGAACTAAACACCAACTTATCAGAGACATCTAAAGACCTAGTATGAGGACTGGGGATATAGCTCAGTGGAATAAGCGCTTGCCTAGCAAGCGCAGGGTCCTGAGTTCAATCCCCAGTACCGCAAAAAAAAAAAAAAAAAAAAGACCTAGTATGCTTTCTGTCATTCTTGGAGCGGCAGCTCTCCTTAAAGATTATTACCTCTGAATGTTACATGAATACCTCAGAATATTGGCACTTCTAATTTCACTTGAGGCAAATCAACCATTTGTGGCATAGGTAGGGCTGGGGAAAGTTAAGAAATCATACCAATGGAATGGAAGGGTGCCATTTCAATCATCTGAGGAATTGCTCTGAGAGGTTGCAGTTCTCTCTGAGAATTGTCACAATGACCGTAATAACTCTCACGGCCACTTCTGTCAGCACAGTGTACATGTTATGCCGAAGCTATGTGTATTATCTCCTTTAATCCTTGTGATCATATTATGCTGTCTTGGTTACTTTTCTCTCATTGCTGAGACAAAGTACCTGACACCCAGAATTAAGGAAGGAAAGGTTTATTTAGCTCACAGTCTGTGGAGATTTCAGTCCAGACTTGGCTGGCTCCAAGGCAGGGTGGCACATGCAGAGGGCAACCGAAGATAACAAAACAACAAGAGCAAAAGGGAGTGGGGCTGGCAAGCAGCCTCTTTTCCTTCCTTACACTGTATGCAAACTACCCACCCCAGGGCACGTGTAGCACTCACATCTGTAATTCCTACATTGGACCATGAATCAATTGTAAACTCTAAAAGCCCACTCCCATGACTGCATGTGGCTTTGGGGGGACACCCAGACACAAACCATAACATATGCTCTTTTCCCATTTTGCCTTGCTCAATTTGCAGTAGGTAAGTGGTGATCCCAGCCTTTACATATGGGTTTTAACTTGGAATTTGGGATCCTCACACTGCATAGCCGGTGCCTTATGTTGTGTGAAGGAACAATGAGTTCAATATACTCCAGAGATTTGAGTTGGATGATTTCGAGTGATTTGTTAACAGTATTATGCAATGAACCACCAACTTTTACAAACTGCAGATGTCGTTTGAAGAAAGTTTTCTTACAAGCCCCCTGCGTTAGAGTTAGTTGCTTTTCTTACAGCATTATTTAATAAGCATGTAAAACTGTGGCAATCTTATTTTTGTCTCAAATATAATGTCAGAGCAAATTTGCAAGTTAATATAAAATAAAACTATAAAATCAACAAGGCTAATGTTGAAACCAGTAATATAACAGAGGATGTTCTGTTGCTGAGTCTAAATTTTTGCTCACAGTGATAGAAGAGCCAAGGTTTTCCTGAATTTAGCCTGATTCAAGTAACTCATGCCAGACAATGATCCTATTTTCCAACCAATTTTTTCTGTTAGCATGTATCATTTTTTTTTTTTTTTTTTGAGACAGGGTCTCACTATGCAGTTCAGGCTGGCCTTGAGCTCACTTTGTAGCCCAGGCTGGTCTCGAACTTGCAAGGATCCTCCTGCCTCAACCTCTCAGGTGCTGGGATTATACGCATGTGCCACCACATCTGGCTTATTTTGTTTTTCTTACGTTGTGCCATTTTATATCATCAGTTGGTATGAATGAGTCATTTGTATTATTCTTAATTCTTCTTTAATTCTTTCTGTAAAGAATGACAGTAGCCCTACTTGACCTCAACCTCAGCATACATTCATGCTTTCTTACTAAAGACGGTGTTACTGAAGAGGGCACTCCCAGATCTGCAGTAACTGTCACGGACATTGTTACCATATTTTCAGTTCCTGCTAAATTCTGAAACACACAGAAAGATTATGGGTTTCCCCTGCCTAAAGCTAGGTGTAGCGATGGATGTGCGTTGACCAATGAAATGGGAGTAGAAGTAACAAGAACTGGTGTAGATCGCATACATGTTCTTACTCGGCTAGATTGGCTGCCAATGACGTGTGTTGACCACATTTCCACAGCTTGAGGCAGCCCCCACCACTGACAAACTCACGGCCCTGCCAGAGAGAAATAATTTGGGTTGTTTTAATCACTCAGATTTGCAGTTTATTATGGTGGTTTAATGTCATCTCATCTGATGGGCGCAGAGACCATCCATAGAGCCCCAAATATCCTTGTGTTAATTTGGTGGGAATATTATTTAAACAAAAACACCAAATTACAAATATTAGCTTCTCAATGCATTCTTGCAGCTTCTACAGAGTCCATCCTGCAAGTTTTAAACCTTTGATCTATGTATGGGGCTTCTCCTTGTCTCAAAAATAACATGTTCAGGTACCACCTGGATAGAGCAGCTCTTTTATTTGAAATTCACCAAGCACTTATGCTTTGGCCCTGGAAACTGCTGGCTGGTCCTAAATGGATTGGGTCAATGGAAATCTAGTTTCCTAGGCAGTTGCGTTAGCTTGCTTCATCTAGAGAATCCCTTTGTGTTTGGAACTTCAGGGAAACACGAAGAAATTACTAACCAGCAGGTATGAATGTTAACTACATTCCATGTGTGGTGGCAAATACTTGAGGCCAGAAGATCCAGAATCTATTTCTAGCCCTCCTCTTTAGAAGCTCAGAATACTAAATGCTTATATTCGCAGCTTCCCCTCTGTTAAAGGTGACTCTGTGAGTCAGTCTGGCCCAGAAGCTCTAATCTGAAGTTACTAGGTCAGTTCCAGATAAAACTTTTTTACTTTACACAAAAGAGAGATAGATTAGATGGCCTGTTGCCCACTTTATCTCACTGTGAACACAGATGTAAGAGCTGGAACTGCAGCAGCTGTATTTTGACTGGGAGGGGAAAACCAAGAAATCTTCGCAGGGTGGAACCACTGAAACAACATCAGAATTATCTATGCTCAGACTTCATGCTCCCTCAGAACAATAAATGTCTGCTTAAGTTCTTCTGTTACTCATCGCTAAATAAAACCTCAACAGACAATGTCATGAATTTTCTCCCTGAAACCTCATTTAACTCAGAAATGCCCATAGTAAGATGATAGCTATTTATAAATGGCAGAAAAAGAAATCCAGATAGGTAACGTTCCTGTACATTTAGGGCTTTCCTTGCACAGGTCACTTTGTGGAGTGTAGTTTACGTTCCATGAGAATAAGATCTTTTTCACCATACTTCTCAGTTCTTTGTTGCAGCTACTTGAAGAGTTGTTGGATGAATTCATAGAGGTACAAGGCAGTCGTCAGTGTTAGGTTCCGTGTGAGCCCAGCCTTTACGCGCTGGCATGAACAATACACGGCTCCCTCCCTGAAGCCTGCTCTTAATCCCCTGTTGCAGAAATAAGAGTTGTCACATGAACGTGTACCATGGATTATCCCTCTAAGGAAAAAAAATACCTCAGGAAAAGGCTGATCTAACAGACATTCTCTCAAAACTACAAAAGCCATCTCCAAACCCAGCGATGTTCTAATTAGTAAATTCCTCTTGGCGTTGTGCAAACACCCAAAGGCAAGAGAAGAACCACAGATGCTTGGAAAATTTTCTGGGAGAAGTGGAATAGGAGGAGGAGAAGTCTTAGCCAGCTGAGTGAAAGAATGAACTTGAGCTACGGAGCCACGTGGGACCGTTGTTGCAGCAACACGATCCAAGTAAGAAAGCGTTTCCCAGAGGTGCTGTTCAAAAAAAACATCTTGATCTAGAAGTGTTGCTTGTGATAGAAGATGCCAAGTTTAAATATATATATATATATTTTTTGGCGGTACTGGGGATTGAACTCTGGACCCTGCGCTTGCTAGGCCAAGTTTAGAGCCCAAACTCGGAGTATTTTAAAGCACTTACACCATATCTGTCATATTAGTCCCTGGACATGGAGAAGATTGTTCATGGTGTCATACAAGTATCTAGTAGAGAACAGAAACACAACATGATTTCCAAGTATCGGATGTTGATGTTATTAAATGTCATTGGAAAGAAAATAACTGGAAAAATGCATTTTAATAGCTGTATATGTCTGGTTTCTTTGGACTAGCTAAGGAAGCGTTATATTCAGTAAATGTCAGATCAGAAATAATTTCATTAGAGTACATTAGATACTTTCAGTTATATAATATATATTAACCCTAAATATATCCATTCATGGCTGCTGTGTAACAATCTTCCCCTCCCAACCTCAGTGGTTCAATAAGTATTATTCTGGCTCTATGGGTTAGCCATGTGGGATCTGATGCCTCTCAGGTGGTCTAGCTTCTTTTGCATTAGCCATACGTCAAGTGGGTGGCTCTGCTGGATCAGGTGGGCTTTCTCCAGTGTTGAGGAGCTTACTGGTCAGAGGTCCAAAATGGCCTTGGCCAAAGCAATGGGCACTGGGCCTTTGTCCTCTACCCATATCCAGTCCAAGCCTGTGGACTCTTCCTGGAGAGGACAGAAGTGTGCAGGGCTTCTGAGTCTTTGTCCCAAAACTCACATACACAGTTTCTGCTGCCTTGTGGTGGGGGGGCAGGTTTTGCACAGGTTCAAGGAGCAGAGAATGAGAGTTTGTCTCTTGCAAGGTCACTTGCAAATGGTATGGATATGCAAGAGGTTGAAACACCACTGAAAATGTTTTAAAACATCAGCCTACTTTTTCTTTCTTAGTTGGGAAATGATTTATCAGTGTTCACAGTAAACAAAAACTGTGTCTGTGCTGGAAGTGATTCCACCACGTCAGATGGAAAAGACACTATGGGAAGCATGACCATCATCTTCCAGGTGGGCAGGATGTAAATAATCCAGCTCCACACACAGTGATGGAGCACTGTTTGTGTTTAGCACTGACTTGTGTCTGCGAGCCCTACCACAGAAAAACGAGAGCGAAAACCCACAGAAACAAAAGAAACTCTGAACGAGGTAAGCATTTTTTTGGGGGGGGTGATTTGATATATTAAGCATCATATATGTAACAATATATCAGGAAAACTATATTGAAACACATAAAAATCTATCACCACAGTTATGTAAAGGGAGGCATATTTTGAATATGTGTAGACTACAAATTAATCTATGTCACAGAAATACAAGGCAGTATACTTGTGCTTGTTATAAGATATCTATAGGCAGGACTGTAAAACTCATGGTGCAATTAGATTTGGTTGTAATTCCACATAGATAGTGCAAATGAATGCCTTCTTCCATCCTATCAGTGTGGTGCTCTAACCCTCTTCAACATTTCATTTGGAGATGCAGTGTCACAAGTCTCAGGCTTTTTGTCCTAGTGAGATGGGACAAGTAGCTTCTTTTTTTTTTTTTTTTTTGTATCAAGAATCAAACTCAGGACCTTGCACTTGACAGACAGGCACTTCTGTCTCTGAGCTGTATCTCCAGCCCCTGAGGTAGCTCTTTTTTTTTTTTTGCGGTACTGGGGATCGAACTCAGGACCCTGCGCTTGCTAGGCAGGCGCTTATTCCACTGAGCTATATCCCCAGCCCCAGGTAGTTCTTTTAACATCACCTGCTTCAACTTTCCTGCCTCAAAGTGACAATACCCAGTCAACTGTAATTCGACCCTCCAGGGAGGTACACATCTGTGGAAGGACTGGAAAAACAGGATCTCCTCCCAGCTTTTCCTTCTGATTAGCTCCTTTGATACTCATTGTAAATATTCAGTTCTTCGTGAAAAATTGTTTTCTTTCTTTGGTCACCCATCTCATTCCTTTTCACCGCCAAACTTCTACAGCCCTCTGTCCCATCAGGTACCGAGAAATGGGTGCCAGGTGCTGTCCAGCACCTTCCCATGGCAACTCTAATAGTCAAAATCTCTACTCAAGATTTAAAAATAGATCTCCTATTGGTGTGTGTCTCTGTCATGGGAATTATCACAGTGACTTGAAATCTTTTCCTTACCATCTCCCCATAATGGAGCTGAGATATTTTAAAAATCAAGACCCTCATTTCATTAATTGTTGTCCTCGTATCACCGGGTACAGTATACAGCAGAGTTAGTGCTTGAATCTCATTGAACAAAGTGAATTGAATGAATCAGGATTTCTGCCTTACATCAGATGCTCATTCCTCGCTCTGTCATTCAGAATGTTCCATGGTCATTCTCCCTCATTTTTCCCTCTTTGTTTCTTCCTCAATTTGTAATGTAGCTTTGTGAGTTTGATGTCAACAACACTGATTAACTTTGTCCCATTATTAATTTTGTTGTTTACTTCCTCCTCTGTTTTAATTATGAGATTGTGTTCTCAGTTTCCTTTCTCATCTCTAAGCTTTACCTTGACTTTTGATCTTATCTTCTTCCTTTGCTATTCTGGCCCATCTTCTAATGGCTGCCTCTACCAGGTTCACAGAAGCAATAACCTCTTAGACTTTATTGTGGATGACTAAGCATTTTCTGAAGCTTTGTTTCTGTACATAGACATAAAGCTTTGCTATTCTTCTGGGACTCCTGTTTATTTTTAATCTTGTCCTGCAGTATGTTTTTTAGTCTCCTTCTTATCCTATTAATCCACCCTTATATGATTAATGTGACTACTAATATGATGATTAGGCGCACTCTACCAAATACGTGTGCGTGGTTCCTTTTCATTTCTGCCAGTTTTCTTTATTTGTTTATTTCTGGGTCTGTCATTCATTCTACCAACAGTGAACAAAGCAGTCATCTTCCTGTTGCAATACTCTGGAAGGGGGAGATAGGCAATGAACAGATCAGTGCACACTATGTCATGCGGTGAGACATCTGTGAAATGAAGTAAGCAAGGAAGGCACCCTCCCTGAGTCTCTGTCCGTACTCTAAATTCCAAACCGTGAACAGAAATGTAACTCAGGAGTATCACACTCTGCCAAATTTCAGCCAATCACAGGCATCCAGCTCATCATACCCTGCCCAATAAAACAAGCAGCTCGTCACTCTACCTTCAGGGGCCAGCTCTGGCCAATCAGGTGATTTCTGGACTTGCCTTCCATGTCCATCCAGTAGAGGCTTGCTGTCCGCAGTTGGGCAGAGCTCTCTGAACTTCTTTGATCAGTATTTGTAAATCCGCCTCACAGTTTCCTCCAGCACTGTGCCCTCCAGTTTGAGCTATGCTGGTTTTTTTTTTTTTTTCAAATGACAGGATTTTTTTCTTGATAAGAATGCAAATATCGCATTATAGGTGAGCCACATTTTAGTTAGCCCTTCATTTACTGATGGGCACTGAGGCTGATTCTGTATTTTGGCTCTGCTGCACTAGACATGGCAGTGCAGATACTGCTTTCAGATACCCGTTTCATTTCCTTTGGCTACTTCTAGAGGTGTGATTGCTGGAGCCTACAGTAGTTGTAGTTTGAATTTTGGGGGGACCTTGATGATTCTGTCTGCCTGTCATTGTTGTGCCAGCTTGCTTCCCATCAGTGGTGTGCAAACCTCCTCTTTTCTCCACATCCTCCTCCACAGGTGTTACTCTTTGTCTCCCGACAATAGTCATTTCAACAGGTATGAAGGGAACCTTCATTGTGGTCGTGACTTACCCTTCTCCAGTGATAAGTGACCTTGGGCACATCTCTGTGTCTTCACTGGCCCATGTTGTCTTTTGTCATACTTCTATTCAGGTCTTGGGTCCCTTTTAAAAATTGGTGGTTTGCTTTGGAGTTTAATTTTTTGTTGTTGAATTATATAAGTTTATAAATATATTTTAATGCTAACTCCTTATCATATCCTGGTCTGTGACTATTTCCTCACCTTCCATAGATTGTCTTTTCACTCCGTTGATTGTCCCTTTGCTGTACAGAAGCTTTTTATTTTGATATCTTACCTGCTTTTCATTTTTGTGGCATATACTCCTGCACCATAGCCAAGGGCCATTTTCTAGGTTAGTGTGAGAATCATTTCCCTATGTTTTCCTCACCCAGGATATTTTTAACCATACTTCTTTATCATTTCCCCCCAGCAGCCAGACAAATGAATAGAAAACACGTGCTTGTTTTACTACTGTATTAAGCATACCAACCAACACATTAGTACAACAAGAATCCTGACCCAACTCCAGCTCCTACAGATATCGTTATGCTAGGTTACCTTATTGCTCTCCTGGCAGAGATGATGGCCAGGTGGTTCTTCTCAGTAAATATCCTGGGCGAGAGTCACGTTCCTACTCCTTTCTGCATCGTTAGAAACTGTAGCGTTTCTGAGAGCCACAGTAGAAGCAATGAACATGTAACTGAATTTTATTCTTGTTTTTCTTGTTCTGTTTTCACAGAAAAACTGATTTGCCCTGGAATTCTCGTTTCCTGAACAGCCTTGCATTTGGGTCAGAAATATTGTAAGTCTGACATTTATTCTAGCGCACACATGTCCTTGCCAGTGTGTTCTTCATCCTAATGCCTGCTGGGGGGATTATGCATCTGAAACATTTAATAACATGAGGGTGATTATTCTCGGAATCTAACTTGTGAAAGAGAACTACAAAAATTACAACTTAAAAACCGAGGGAGGGTAATTTCATATCTTAGTTAAGCCTTTAAGTTCATATAAATAAAAGTCCTTAATAGAAAAACCCCCTATTGTTTAAAAAAAATTACATGGATTAAAAAATAATGTTCATGACTCCAGGATCGATTTTTATGAGCACTTTTCAATTCTTGGCCCAGTGGAGGAGAAATACAAATCATTTTCCCTATCAGTGCACTAATGAAATGTTACATCACTAAATTGCCAAGAAATAGCTGCAGATCCACCTATTCAAATTGTACACACACACACACACACACACACAAACACGCGCACACACACACACACACACACACACACTCTGCCTACCCACTAAGGCATAAAACTAATGCCCAACCTTCATCTGGTAATATTTCCCTTTTCTGAAGAAGACATCTTGGTCTCTGTGGAGAAACAAAGCAAATAACACTTGTCGTGGCAGCAGCGATTTCAGATTAATGGCCCCCTCAAGTATGAAGACGAAAAGAAATGATAGCCAGTTAGAAGAATTAATCATTTCCTGACATCCTTCCCTAATAGCACCATTTTTACAGCTCTGTGCCAAAGTTAGTGTTCAGGCTGAAATCGTTCAGTGATATATCATCCACGTTTGCTACAGCTTCCCTGGTTTCCAGTACAAAATCCAGTAGGAAGCGGATGCTGGGGAGTGGAGGAACTGGGGCGATGGATTTCCCTGTGAAGCGGGAGCTCCCATGTCAGTTTTGATTTTTACTTAAATGCAAACAATGACGATATTAAAAATACAACTGAAGAGCATTGCCTTTGAAGTCAGAGATAAAAAGCACGTGCAAAAGGGGCGATAAGCTTCCCCTCTCTGTGCTGACTTTCTCAGGCTGTGAAATAGAAATTCAAATGGGGTTTTTGTCCTGTTCCTCCTGTTTGATCTGTTGACCTGTTTCTTTATCATACATATTTATTTTGAGCACTGTTCTAATGGGTGGAGATCACGAGTGCTCATGGTCCATTAGTGAGAATTACAGATATGTGTTTGGAATTAAAAGTGGCAATTCCCACCACAGCTACCTTCATTACAAATATACTTAATAGTTTTGTACTAAGCTCCTTACAAGGTGTCTCTACCTCAGTTTTGTCTGCAAGTTCTTGACCCTTTTTCACCTACTCTCTGCGCCAGTGGAGACCCTTCCTGCTCAGCTCTAAGTCAGTCACACCACTCTTAGAGCATTCTCCTTCTTCACTTTCTTAGTGTAAAAACCAAAAATTTCTTATAGCTCATAAGGCTCTGTGCTAGGGACTGCCTAACTACAACCCTTTGGACAAATCCAGCCTTTGCTTATTTTAGTACATTTGGTGAGCTAAAAAAAACCAGGTTTTTTTTTTTTTAACACTTTAAATGATTGAAAAGAAAACTGAAAAGAAGAACATGTGTAGCATGTAAAAATCCAAATGTCACTGTCCCTAAATAAAGTTCTATTGGCACATGGCCATGGCCCATCCATTTGCGGAGTTCTAGCAGAGACGGTGTAGTTCCAGAAGCCAAAAGCATTCACTACCTGAATCTTTACAGAAAAACACAGGCTGCCCCTGCCTCCCTCGCGTCCTGCTGCTGCCCCAGACACGAGAGGGCCACGGCACGTGCTCCCAGCTGCTGTCCCTCCCCTGAGCTCTGCTTTCTGCTCAGGCCATATTGTCTCTCCTCCCTTAGCGTACACGGTTTTTGTTCTGCAAAAACGTGTTTCGTTTCCCTCCCCCTCTATTTCAGGGTTTTACTGCAATACTGCTTGCTCACAAGATCTCCTGGGCCATTCTACTTGAAGGGTGGCCATTCCTCCCACTCTTGTGCCTCTTGCAGTTCATTTGTCTCCAAAAGTTGTTTCATCTCGCATTCTCACCAGTTTACTTAGTTATTCTGTTTATTGCCTCCATGCTCCACAGTGTAAGTACAAATCAGGTCAGGAATTTTTTTTTTACCGTTTCCCTCTTTTAGTTTTTAACTGCTTACTTCTCAGAACTAAACCACTGCCCAGAGCGTAGTGGATACTTAATACTTACTACATCAGTATTTAGATGTACATTAAACACACAGCCACATGCTAGAATTGTGCCATCTCTCTTCTACAGACGGGCAATGTTGGGTGGATGCTTTACAGAAAAGTTAAATCCTGAAGACAAAGCCTTTGGTACTAAATTTGTTTTCACAGCGATCTTATAGGTTCTTCCTTTTCTTTCACTTTTCTTCCAGGATGAGTGCTACCCTGTCTCCTTAGAAGATCATGTCTGTTTGAGGCTCAGTCAAACCCAGAGGCTACTGACAAAAGTCTCCATAGGTTTTCTAGACTCCATTCACTGAACTGGCCCTGAACAAAGTTATTCTTTATTTATCCTCGTCATCCTGAGCTCAGTTCTCTGAATTCCCTTCCCTTCTAGGCCAACAGGGATAACCCTCACCTGGACGGGTGCCGGGTACCTTCCTGGGCCAGTGCTCTGCTTAGGGGCAGACCTGGTATGGAAGGCGGTAGTTGAGTGTAAGCAGATTCTTTGGAGGGGATTTTAGGAAGCACAATGAGAGTATGGGGAGGTGAGAGCTGTGCAACAGGAAAGGGTGAGGGGCAGGCAACCATGTGGGCTGCGGGGGCTCCATCCACCAAGACCCTCTGGGATGGGATATTATTTGACAGCTACCCTGGGGAATTGTTCCCCAGTCTTTTTGATCCTTCTCGTCTCTCCCTTATGCAGGACGAGCACTTTACTGGTCAGGGACCCCCGCCCCCAGCAGAGGTAACATCAGCCATGGGTGTGTTCTGCAGCAGCTGACGCAGCCTGAGGAGGACTCCAGGTGACGTGGCAGGGCCTCGCAGCATCTGCTCAGCTACCTCCCCTTTTATCTTCCTGGATCCTCAAATGACTATGTGAGGGCAGTCATTATTGCCTCTGCTGCATAGAGAACCAAACAAAATGCTAAGAATTAATTTAATCTGAATAGACCAGGAGAAGCAGAACTAAAATTTAGGGTTCTCTGATTCTTAATCCCATGTTTGAGGGCTCCCTCCTGCCGCAGAACCTGGCAGACACTCTTCCTTCTGTCCGAAAGGTGCTTCTCCTTCCTGACCCTTCAGTTCTCTTCTTAGCCATCACCTCCTTGAGCAAGTCTTTCCCCACATCTCTGTCCCCACTTCCTGTTATAGGACAGGTTCCACTGTTGACAGACTGGGTTGTTCTACTTCATGGCAGTTCTTTCATTGTGATGTCAAACCTTCATGAATGAGGCTAGTTATTAGATATGTACTGCCTAAAAGCAGGCTGTAACTGTCATCATGGTCACCTCTACCTCTCTACCTTGGAGGACACCCACTTCCCACTTTCTTAGTAGGACCAAGATGGCCCTAAACATCAGCAGCATAGCTATGTTGCTTTCACCGTAGCTGAGGTCAGCCCAAGGATGTTCACACTCCACACACATAAAATTTATGGAGAAGTTTCTGTTTTGTTTTGCAGCAAGATCTTTCCTCTTTCACCAGAGCTGAGCTAATTTGTTTGATCAAGGCCTTAGCTGCAACCATCAATAATTAAGTGAAATATCTCACTGACTCACATCTTTGGATTTCCTATGCAACTCCTACGGGGGAAAGCATTTAATGAAATACACAAACAAAAGTTAGTTATCCTTCAAAGCTGAATTTCAAAGGGAATTTGAGCCAGCATCTATGAGATCACCAAGAATAATGAACCTTGTGAGGTATGGAGATTGGGTCCACCTCCCCAGATTGTACATAATCCATCTAACTTCTTACAGAACAGGAGATTAGTTCGCAAATAAATGCAGCTTTCTTCTGGGACATGAAGTCCGGTCACAAGGGGACTACCTTTCTTTGCTTTTGATATTTTTATTTTCTCAGTTCATGTTTGTAGTATATAATAATTACATTCACTGTGGGCAATTGGTGCATGTGCATGACTTTTCATCAAGGCTTTGGATGGTTTTACCAAAAATAGAGGCTGTTTTAGTCAAGATAAGCTTAGTTACGCTTGCATAACACATACTACACAACTAAAACATTATTAACTAAGTCTCGGGCATTGAACATCATAAAATTGTATGTGTGATTCACATCATGGTCTAATGCCAGTCAAACAGCACTTGATTTGGGTCTCAGGCTCTCTGAGACCTGTGAAGCAGAGAGAAAGAGCAGAAGCACATTGACCTGCACTGGCCTCTAGGCTGTCCCTGTCCTTTCTTCTTTTGGCTTAACCTTACTCCATGGGCCAAGTCTTA
Source organism: Dinomys branickii (assembly GCA_004027595.1). Classification (NCBI taxonomy): domain Eukaryota; kingdom Metazoa; phylum Chordata; class Mammalia; order Rodentia; family Dinomyidae; genus Dinomys; species Dinomys branickii. The sequence continues at coordinate 127,146 of PVLD010001831.1, forward strand.
GATCTTAAAGGATCACCCATCTGGCTACAGAGGACAAGGCTGGGAGCAGGGAGACAGGCCAGGAAGTGACAGCTGTCATCACGCAGAGATGGTCGTGGCAGAAGGCTGCATTGGCAATCAGTGTCTCGGTGCTTTGCTTGGTTGGTTGATTTGTCTAACCAGGGGCAACATTGTGGCTTCTACCTGTGATGGCACTCATTGTCCCCCTCCTCCATCCTCTTGTCTTCTCTGCCTCTTTGTCCTGCCCAGTGACCAGTGTGCCACCTCGCTGTGTATTTCTCCTTTTCCTGCTTGGCTGAGGTTGACCATGTCCACTTTGTATCTGCAGAACGCACTGCGTGTGCATTGTCCACATTTAAGTTCAGTGCCATAGATACAAACTAGCATTATCCCCGGGCCCAGCAGGGTGGGCTGCACTGAGCAGGTAGCTGTTTGCAGAGCTGTGTGTTTACATAGCATGTCTGAAGTCAAGCTGTTATTACCTTCATCACAGCTTGAAATGATCTGGCATGAAATTGATGCACCCATACATTTCTGGTAATAAAACTTTCTTGGAATCTTACAATAATTTGGCCTTAATCATTAAGAATCCTGCTGTGGCCTGCTGGGCACTGAAATAAGGGTTTTTTAAAAAATTTATTTATCTGTATGTATTTTGCTCCCAAAGTGAAAACATTGCTTCTTAACAGCACAGCTCATCAAATGTCCAGCTTTTGTTTGTGCTGCAGCTAAATCAATACTTATAATAAGTGATGAAATACAGCCTAGAGATGCCAGCTGGGGTCAATTAATTAATGAGGAAGCACCGTGGAAGGCAGCTATGGAATGATACAGAGGAGCATTAGTCTAAGTGAAAGGAGGCCAGGATTCCACACTTTGCTGTGCTGCTAAAGTGGTTCTGTGTCTTCTCTACTTTGTTTCTCTCTTTTCTTCTGTGACCAGGAGAAGCTCAACCTGGAATACCTGAAGCCCATTTTCCCACTAACACTCGCTATCATAGTCTCTTTACAAAACACACCAGCAGATTAACTCACTGCTCTACACAAAGTAGACGGAATCACATTTGATGGAGTATTTTTATGGACTATTGGGCAGTGACTGAAAAGGTATTTTAAAAGAATGGATCATTGTGCAAGAAAGAATTCCAGAAAGAGCAGAACCTCAACTTTTCTTAGGAAATGAAAAAACATGTAGCTCAGAAATAAGTGCATATTTCTGAGTAACTTAGAGATGATTATTTTATTCCTAATAGATTTTCTATATTGTTTAAATTTTTAAAAATCTTTAACTCCATCTCACTGATTTTCAGGTTGGAATCTTTGTCAGATGTCCAAATCTTGATCTCACCTTCACCTGGGCAGATTCCAGCCTATCCCTACCTTTTCTTATCAGGTCCTTATAAAGTGCCCTTAATAATCATACAATGCAATTCATGAAAGGTTTGACCTAAGCATCCATATAAGACTGACATCATGGACTGATACAATGCTGACACTTAATAAAGGGGAGAGATGTAAATGGTAACACAATAATCTATATTTTACAATATAAATGCTTGAATGCGTAGCTGCACCGGAAGTCACAAAGCCTCTGAGTCCTTCGCTTGAGTGGGGGCAGCTTCCAGTAGAGGCTGATCCAGGTGTGAGGGCAGCAACTCAGACATGCTGGTCCACACAGCTATCAGGGACAGAGGCTTAAAAGAAGACGCTTAGAGAAGTGGAAATGAAACAGAGGGCAGGACAGAGCGCCCTTGACTTGCCCAGTGGTTTCATATTTGGGAAAATCATGTCTTGTGTTCCTATGGAAATGTATTTAGACTCTCATCTGCTAATTTGCACGTGCAAGTGGCCTTGGGATATCAGGTGAAACAGGGATAAGTTCTTCCTGGGGCTTGATCATCTGATGCATTCTGAGGCCCTTGTATCTCAGTCCTCCCTCCTGTGCCCACTAAATGCTCACAGTCGTTGCCAAGACAGCCAAGAAGAGTTCTCATGGGTTCCCCTCACCCTTCCTTGGGGGAAGCAACAACACCTGCATGAAATCCAGCTGTGCTACTGTTCTATGCTCTTACCAGTTCTCACCAAGCCCCCCGAACCCCTTTATTCCCTAAGGATCTAGCTGAGCTGTCCTGTGTTCTTTGCTTTCTGCCAAAATGTCATCACACTTCCTCAAATCTTAAGTCCCTTTGACATCCAAGGGTTACCATTGTTTTCTATGCTCTTAGGGAATTTAGAAAACACTGCCAAGAAACCGGGGGCTTGTTAATGAGTGTAAGATGTATCCCAATTTCCAGGATATAAAACGTGGAAAATGGTGGGCATTTGGAATCCATGAAGTCCAGTCTTGTACCACTCAAAACCAAGGTGCCTGTGGGGGCTGGGTGGAACAGTGGTAAGGGCCCAGACTGAGCCGGCATCCAGGTCAATCACTGATGCCACAGTCGGAGAAAGGTTTCTCTTTCCTTGGCTCTTAAACTGGGAAGAGTGGTTAAGTTGGAGCATTAACAAGAGGATCATATCTGGCACACGGTTAAGCCTCCATGATTATTAGTGAGCGTCGTGGTTACTTTTCTCTCGTTGCTGAGACAAAATACCCAACACCCAAAATGAAGGAAAGAAAGGTTTATTTAGTTTATAGTTTATGGAGGTTTCAGTCCGTACGTGGCTGGTTCTGAGGCAGAGTGGCACATGGCAGAGGGCAAACGTTCATGGCAGCAGAGTACAGCAAAGACAACCAGCAAAAGGGAGGAATGGCTGCAAGCAGCCTCTTTCTCTCCCTTACCTTGTAAACAGCCTACCCCCACCCAGGGGGCGCGTAGCTCTCACACAGTCTCCATGCCCTCCTCTTCCACAGGCTCAGGATGTGTACACAGTAAGCACCTTGACTTCCTGCTGAGTCACTCAGCCAAACCTCTAGACTCCCCAAGTTGGCACAATGTATCAACGATAACAGTGAGTATTTGTTATTAGTTAGAATGGGCAACAATAATGCTACCTCTGCTGTGAATCTGTTCTTTATTCCCTGAATCAGAAACACCCCTTCTTTTCATAATTTAACCCAATAGCCACATGCAAAATCTCCATTTCTGTCTCTTTCTCCTTTTTTGGGCATGCAGATGTTGGGAACAAGTAGGACTGGCCACCTCAAAAACATTAAGGCCTGATTACGAGGCCAGCACGCAGTAGGTCATCAACCAGGCTTAAAGCATGAAGAAAATCTACATCCTTGATCCTCAAACTCCTCCTCTTTCTTATTTCTCTGTCCTCTGTGTCTCTCTGTTTCTGTCTGTCTCTCTCTTTTCAAAGAAGTCTTCAGCAGAAACTATGGAAACATAAAAGAAAGAGCTCTTTTGATGGAAGGTTTCAGAAACATCAGCATATGCCCAGCACCAGTATCCCAAATTTAGCAGTCAGTAAGGGGTTCAGCAGGGTCCCTAGAGATCTCCAAGGAATATTTGGGGAGAAAAGTGACATTTGTGTACACACACACACACACACATGCACACGCACACACGCACGCACATGCACTGTGGTTCTGAGAGGAAAATAGCCCACTTGGGAAGCAGTGGCTGTCATTTATTGGTACCAGCTCCATGCCAAGCACCATGAAAATATTTCTGAGGTGCTACCTTTAGTCCTTGTGGAAATTCTGTGAGGCAGGCACAGCAAAATGGAGCACAGAGGAAGTCCCTGCCGGCCAGCTCACACAGCTGATGTGGCAGAGATGGGCTGTAATTCCAGGGGTCTTGATTTTCTTCAGATTGGCTCATGTTGCCCTGGCAGACCTTGTCTGTTGGGATCCAGCGATCCTCTTGCCTTGGCCTCCCAAGCATCTGAGACTACAGGTGCACACCGCACACCCAGGCTCCAGGTCTCAAATCTCAACTGTTGACACATTTGAATCAGTGCAGAATTGAGTTGAAAACCACCGGGTTTTTCCTCAAATTTATGCATCTTCTGTACTATAACCTTACTCAGAAGATTTATTTAATGATCTTTCACATTCTGGCATTTCATATAATAATATTTGTTCATTTTTAGGAGCTTCTTAGTTCTTCAAAAAACTGTTGTAAAGAAAAGAAATTTTGCTGCCTGTAATCTTAGCTGCAAAGAACAAGCTAAGCTGAGAAGACAGAGGGAGAGAACATGAGATTTTTATTAATGGTTCAAGCCTAACTCTGAGCTGGGAGAAATTTCTAAAAGGAAAAGTGAAATAGCACTCTGAGAATGCAAGCTTCATTAGGGTAGGCACATGCTTCTCCCAGATAAATGAGCGTGCTCTCATTTCCCTCTGAGGACTATAAGCCAGTGCAGTTTTACACTTGAAATCCAGCCGTGCTACTGTTGAAGTCCAGAGACTGAATGCAAGATTGCTGTTGGGTCTTTGTGGGTCCCAGCCCCTATGTTTTCTTCTCTCTCTCGTGATGCGCACTCTTGATAAACAGAGAAAAGGTGATGGAAATGGTAACCAACAGCGTCACAAATGTGCAGGTCATTTTCCCTTCTCATTTTCTTGGAAAAGACAGAGCTGCAAATCTGCCATTTCATTTCTTTTTTTTTTTCTTCCAAGGCAGTAAAAGCAGAGCTATCTGTTAAGAAATGCGCGGAGCTGCCAAAATCCTGCCAAGCAGCGCCCAACATCTGGAATCCAAACTGTTGCCAGTGTGGAAAGTGAGAAAGCTATTCTCCTGCTGTTCATGGCAGATAAAGTCATGCTCATTCAGGCTTACAGAGATGTCCAGGGACTCCGTTTGACTGTTGGAATTCCTATCATTTTATGGGAGTCTTGCCTCGCCTTACCGAGAGCTCATAAAGGCTATGCAGTGGGAATGTTGTTCTCTGTATATTCTTCCTCAGTTAAAGGCACTTTGTTTACCCACATAACCATTCAATATACAGTAAATGTTTACTCACCCAGAATTCAACTGAAACAAACACATGTAGGCCCACAGTTGCTGTCCATGATGACAACTCTGTGGTCATCTAGTATCTAATTTTCTTTGAACTATCAAAATAAAAGGTTAAGTTCTGTTGAGTATTTTGAAAGCATTTTGTACTTGTGCTTGGATGTTCCATAAATGTTCCATCTAAATCCAGGAGACAGATGCTACTTTTATGCATGCTACCAGCCCTGCCCCTGGAACACACCGCACAGTGCGGCCACCGTGAATGGCTTGTTGTGACCCCTTCCTCCGGGCCCCACTCTGACCGACCCTGCAGGAACCACTAGACACTGGGCAACAGCAGTACTCAACTATGGAAAACAATTTATTTGCCATTCAGTTATCTTTGTACACAGAATATTCATTTAACAGTTAGATGAACAGAATTGTGTTGGCCCTCCTGCGGGAGACCAGGTGGAGTAAAATACGTTTTAGTATGTTATCACCGGGTATGTTCTTCAGTGTGTGTAAAGCTGACCAGCAGATAAGCAGGCTGTCAGTGAACTTGGTGATGTTAGTGGCATGTATTAACAATCCATATATTTAAAGTGTTAAAATGTAACTAAAATTATAATTATTTATAGTTATGTGTATATAATCATATATAATTATAGAAATAAGTAATTCATGTTTTATAGTCAATGAATTAGCAGAAGACTGTACTATAATTAATAGCAGTAACCAACACAGGAATTATATGTCATATTTATATAACTGTTAATTTTTATTGGGCTGTTCATATTGCAACAGTCAGATATAAAGAGTACAGTGGAATGCATTCATTTATATAACCCACAAACCTATCAGTTTACCAAAATACAGATTATTTTCATCCCTGCCCAAAACTGTTCCCTTCCCAAGTCAATCTTGCCTTCCCACTTCTATTGGACAAAAGTAAAACCATATATGACCTCTACCATCATAGCAAGTCCACCAATGGAATCACATGATTTACTTGTGTCTGACTTCATTCATTCAACAAATGTATTTTGTTTTGAAGTTGAAATATGTAAGAATGGATTTGTCTTTTTCGTTGCTGCTTGATATTCTGTTACGTGAGTTGGTTTATTTATTTATTTATTTAGTCTTTTTTGAGGCAGGGTCTCACTATGCAGTTCAGGCTGCCCCCTTTTTTTTTTTTGGTGGTACTGGGGATTGAACTCAGGACCCTGCACTTGCTAGGCAAGTGCTTATTCCACTGAGCTATATCCCCAGCCCCAGGCTGCCCTTGAGCTCACTTTGTAGTCCAGGCTGGTCTAGAGCTCACAATGATCCTCCTGCCTCAGCCTCCTGAGTGCTGGAATTGCAGGCATGCTCTACTACACCTGGCTTGTGTTGGTTTATTTTTTGACGGACAGACATTTTTGTGTTTTTTTGATTTAGGATTCTTACAAGTAAAGGTACTAAGTAAACATTGCTGGAAAAGTCATTTTTAAATACGTCTTTTCATGTCTGTTGAGTCCATATATAGGTGTAGAATTGGTGAGTCACATTATAAATACATATTTAATATAAAAAATATACCTATATTTCATATATATGTGTCATATCACATACAGATAGTTTTCCAAATGGTTGAACTACTTTCTCATCCCCAGCATGAAAGTATAAAAATTCTCGGTGCTCTGTGTCCTCCAGGTCTGCCAGCGCGAATCTTTTTAGTTTTCACCACTGCAGTATTTTGGGTGGTGGTGTCTCATTACGTGTCCCCAGATGACTTTTGAGAATGTGTACCTTTGAAGATCTGTTAAAACCCTTTTTCACATTTTAAGTGGGTTGACATTTTTTATTATGGACCTCTAGGAAGACAATTAGGCACGGGATACAAGTTCATTCTTATATCCAAGCTGTGCAATTATTTTCTCCCTTTTTGTGTCTGCCTTGTTCATTTTCTTTATAGTGTCTTTTAGTGAGTGGAAGCCTTCCATTCTGGAGGAGCCTAACTTAAGATATTTATATCCTGTCCTAGAAATTTTACCCACCCCAAATTATATTCTGTGTCCTAAGAAATCTTTACCTACCTTCAGCTCCAGAGTTATTATTTAATAGCTTTTTTTTAAGAAAATTTATAATTTTAGATTTCACATTCAGGTCTAGTACTCATCATCATCATTTATATGAATTTTTTATGGTATTAGATAAAGAGTTTATCTGTTTATAGATTCGTTTTTTTGTTTGTTTATTTTTTGCTTTTTTGTTGTTGTTGTTGTTGCTGGGATTCAAACTGGTGACTTTGCACTGGCCAGACAGGTGCTGTGCTGCTGAGCTATATCTCTGGTCATTATCTGTTTATTGAAATCATTTTCCTTTTCTTATGAACTTGCGGGAATTTTGCAAAAATGAATCGATCATGGAAGTGTGGTTCTATTTCTGAAATTTCAATCTTGTTTCAATAATTGATTGGTCTTCTCTTATGCAAAGACCCCATTTAACCAACTTAATTATAGAAGTGTTCATCTACAAATATTATTTTTCTTTTCAAAATTGTTTTTCTTTGTTAAGCTCTTTGCATTGCTAAATAGATTTTCTAATCAGATTGTCATTTTGTACTGTCAAAAAATGTATGCTGAAAGTTTGTTTTGGATTGCATTTAATTTGTAGTAAAGTTGTGGAGAATTTTCACCCAAATTATGTCTAGTCTTTCCATCCAGGAAGATAGCAAACTTCTGCCTCATTCAGAGGTCCTTTAATTTCTCTAAGCACTGTGTGGTGTGCAAGTCTTACATCTGTCATTAAATTTATCCTTTGGTATTTTATGTTTTGATGTTATTATAAATGGTATTGTTATTCTAAGCTTCTTTTTTTAATTTTACCAAGCTAGGGTTAGAAATATAATTAATTTTTATTAATTACAGCATGGTCATCTATGTCTTATTAGTTCTACTCCTGTATTAGTGTAATTAATACTCCTGTATTAGTTAGTGTAACTTATACTCCTTAACATTTTCCACATGTACAACCTTGTCATTTCCAAATATAGTTTGAGTTTTATTTTTTCAAACCTTTTGGCTTTTATTTCTTTTTATTCCTTCATTACACTGGTCAGGGTTTTTAACACAAGATTTTATAGAAGAGACAAAACAGAGATCTTTAATTTTTCTCTGATTTTAAGAGGCAACATTCAGGGCTTTTTACCATTAGGCATACAACGTGCTGTGAGTCTGTGTAGTTGCCCTGTATCGGACTGAATATTTCCTCTTATTTCTACTGGCCAAAAATTGCCCTTTATCTTGTATTCTTACTCCACTTACATTTATTTAATATAATTATTAATGTGGCTTGCTTAGACATGCCTTCTTGCCTCATTTTGTAATTTTTCCAATTTTCTTTGGTTCCCTTTTATTCTACTTCCACCTTATTTTAGATTGAATATGTATTTCTTTTTTTTTATTTTAGGTACTAGGAATCAAACTCAGGACCTTGTGCTTGTCAGGCAGACACTTGTGCCGCTATCCCCAGCCCCCTATTTCTTTATTTGTATTAAACTTTATCTTTTTTATTCTATTTTTAGTTGTCCTTTTAAACTTTATTTTAAAAGTATACAGAGAATTACAAGAAGCATTCTGAATTTATTACCATTTACTCTGAATTACTATGATACTACAACTAAAATGTGAGACCCCTGTGGAAGTTTGCTTCCGCTTGCCTCTGTCATACTCGGTGCTAGTGGCGACATATATTTGACTTCTTCATGACGTTTCATTTGTCTTCTTGGTGTTTACGAATAGAGCACAAGCCTGGTGGCTTTCACTCTGGGGAGCAAGCTCCAAAAGTCTCTCCATGTTATCAAAATTGTTTTTACCTAAAAGCTGTGGAACATCATGTGTTAGGAATCGTGGTAGTCTCTGGGGGCTCGGAGACCCGGATGACACTGCCTCCTCTCAAGCTTGTTGTCTAGAGGGAGACAGAGAAATATGAGCAATCAGCCACACTCCCTGCAATGTACATAACAAAACCAAGTTTAGCCCTCCCAGGTCAGGATAGGGGATTGGTACTTGTCTTAGTTCCTAAGTTCCTTTGTGTATCTTCGAGATGCCCAGTGTGACCAGCACTTGCAGAAGGTGCATGTGCACAGCTGGAACCTCAAATGGGCAGATGGGATGGAATGTCAGCACAGGAGAAAGTATGAGCTTCGGTGAATAACACGCCTTCAATGGAGTCGTCGCCCCATGAGTTTGGGGAAAGCAGTGGATGGCAGAATAAAGCACATGACTTGCCCAAGGTTTTCTAAGGAAAATTTCTCTAGTGAGAAGTTAATTAAGTATTATTGGTTTCAACACTTTGGAGTAAGACTGCACTGTACACTCACACTGTCATTATCAGGAAAACATCTCGAGATCATGGTGCCCTGGCTGCCAAATAGCATCATTTAAATGTTCTACAAATGTCATGTCTGTCCCACAATATTCTGATAATTTGATTAGATGAAGAGACATTTATTTTCTTTTGCTTATCCAGTAGTGAATTAAACATCAGAAATAAAATATAATAAATTCTCATTTCCATCTTACAAATGGAACATTTGAAGGGCAGAGAAGTGACTTCAACAAACTGCAGATTAATTTTTAAAATTTATTTCTATCTGGCCTAATTTTTTTTTTAAAAGAGCATAGATCATTACCAAATTCCACAACTTTAGGTATCACCTAGTAAGATCAGTTTAAAGCATAAGGAAGAAGATATGGAGTTTAAAAATATTAGAATGTAGGAGATAAAATTATAATTATTTTCCTATTCTTTGTTTCTTTTCCTGAAGATCCAAGTGAAAAAAAAAAATGAACTTGCAATAAGTTCCATAAAATAGTTAATAAGTAAATTTGCAAAAGTCACTTTGCTAAAGAGGTTAGTTAGAAAATATAACACAAGTTTCTATTTACAGTTACTACAGCAACAAAAACCATGGAAAAAAGATTAATGCCCAGAATCAAATTCAAGGAAGATGCAGGACCAAGTTAAAGACAGAAAAGCAACACTTTTCAGAAGAACATAAAATGAAACAGAAATAAAGGAAAGGCATGGTTATTGAATTAATGCAAATTAAAATGAGATAATACTCGTTTGGCAAAGGTACCCTGTCAGCTCCTGCTCATTAAAACCTGGACTCCAGTTTGCTTAGTTTATCAACTGCCAGGTACTGAGGAAATGCCTAAGGTAAGGAGGGAACGCACTACCGAGTTTGTTAATATAATAGGTGCAATGGAAGAAATGAGCAGAAAACCAGGTATGAGAAGGGAGGCTATGGACGGAATATGTTAACCTTTATTGTACGTCTCTCTTCAATAGATAACTTTCTTATTATGCACTGAACAATTTTTCCATAGAGACACTCATACAAGATATGAAAAATTAAGGCTGTAGTTATAAGATAGCAGTATCTAGGTTACATTTTTACATTCATAAATAAGAAATCTCCGTATTGTGTCCAACAGCTGCCATGTTGTTAGTATAGAATTGAGCCAGTCTCATTACCATATCAGTTCATTAAATTTTTCTCCTAATTACACTGTTAGACTAAGCTTCAATAAGCAAGAATGTGACACGTTATCTCCTCATGCAGCAGCCCTAGGAGAGAGGAAGCCACAGAGCAGCAGCCTTGCTGTTTATCTTCTCTGTGAACAGAAGCAAGTGATATTTTTAAAACCAAAGTGAAAGGCAATACCAGCAATGATTCAAATAACAGGCACCTACAGCTGTTGCAGTCTTTGTTAGCAAAAGATATTTCTTTGTTTTTAATCTTCTTGAAGTTTCATCTCCAAAGTCTTGACTGTTGTAAACAATCTTCTGCAGTTTTGATGCCTAACCATACTCTGCAGTGCAAATTAAGGCAGAGGCCAGTGAACACAAACTCTCCAAAGAGCCAGAGTAAACTGGAGGCATTACTGGCCATATCACTCCTATCCCAACTCTTCAAACGTACGGTGGTGCAAAAGCAGCCGTAGACACTGACTACAAGATGAACTGACTGTGTTCCAATAACACTTTATTTAGGGTCATTGAAGTTTGAATTTTATAGAGCTTGTAGATATCATTTTCTCCTTTTGTTTTCAACCTTTACAAATGTGAAAACCAGGCTTACTCCAGAGCTATAAGGTGTTATCCAGAATTCACTGTGTGGGTGATAGCTTGCCCACCAAGATTAAGGTAGCCATATTTTCCTTTTGCTAAATTAGTAAAAAGGCAGAGTCTTGACTAGCATAGCATTCAGGAACCAGGCATTGAAGTTAGCCAAACAAGCATTACTAGCCTTACCATGCCTCTTACGACTGGGATGACCTTGGGTGAATTATTTAACATAGTTAAACTCAGTCTTCTCTCATATAAAATGGTAATGTCAATATTAACTAACTTGTTGGATTTTTGCAAACACCGAGTGAGGATAAAGCATGTAAGCAATATAGCACAATGTCTGACACATAGTAGATGTTCATTAAATGGAAGTTGGCTGCACACTGAAATTGAACTTAACTGGGAAACAGACCGAGAAGATTCCTCAGCTACTTAGTTCTGTTTTGCTTGGTATGTCAGTGAGCATTATCTGAGCATTAGACACATGCAAAAAGAATGTAAGGTCATATTGCTGACTGCAAGGATTTCAGTGCTCCATGAATCCCTGCAGGCTTCCATGATGTTCTCAGCTTACATCTTTAAAGCTAAGATGACCATTTGTTTGCTTAGGGCTGCAAAGCATGAAAGTGTCATTATTCACACACATTCCAATGCATAGACATGGGCATGGCGATAGAGGCACTCAACAAAAAATAAGAGCAAACTGCTTGTGTCAGCAAAAGAATAGGGATGTTTAGCGAGCTCTGCGATTGACCAAGATGTGTGGTACAGTGACAGACACAGCAAACAGACACAGATACTGAGCTCCAGAAACTGAAGTTCTTAGAGTCCCTGCAGAGCTGCTGAAGCTCCCACTCTGAATCCCTCCTTCTGAGTCCCAGAGGCTCACTGAGCTCCACATGAATGGCCATGACGTCCTTTCTTGGAAGCAGATCTCAGATGCACAACAGTTTCTATGAGCAATTCATGGCCACTGGTGTAATACAGAATAGGTTTGATGAGACCTATAGTTGCTTTTCTGTCATTCTGAAGTTGTGTACTGCATCGTGCCACCTCAGATTTCAATTTTTAAATAAATGTCATCAGGAGAGAAAAACTTAGGTCTGTGGTTGTGATGCTGAGACCAAGGTTTAGAGTTCTCGATGGAAATCACCCTGTCATCCTTGCGTGAAAAAGATCCATCAGTGAAGATCCAACACCAAGGCGATACTGATTATGTTTTCGACCCTGATGGAATTGTGGGAGATGAGTTTGTATCTGGGAAAACCTATGTGATCCCTGAGTATTACAAGAGCTTATTAGAGCATTTAGAAAATGATGTAGGTAGACAATAGCTGGAGAAATGGGCAAATGATTTCATCCTCTCTCATGACAAAGGTCCATGTCTGCTGTAGCCAGCACAGCTCTTGAACTTCCCAGGGTGAGGACCTTAAAGGGCAGTGAGAAGGTGAAGAAATGAAGAAAACATACAGGAAGCCGGGATCCAGTGGCACCCTCTCTCTGGATGGAAGGAAAGGAACTGCTCAACCACCACAATGTATTTATTTATGGATTCAGCAGGTGGATGTCACGTGACACCCCTTTGCTCAGCAACCTGTTCCTGGATTGCCTTGGGGCTTGGGACTGGAGTGGTTTATTTACCTAGCTCACCTCGGGCAGTCTTTGTTCTGGGGATCAGCCTTGCTCCAGCATAGGAGTGATCAATCTCCAGCTTCAGCCACTCCCCACATATGTCATGCATTGCTTTTAGTGCAGCAACTTCTGTCAAGTAAAAACATGACGTCTACTTTAAAACACTACAATTGTATATTGCACCCTGTGTGTGCCACATCTGTCCTCTGTAGTGAGTATGGGCTGTTGTGTTTCTGAGGTGGGCACCTCCCACACTGGTATTCTAGCTTCACAAGGGCACTTTAGTCCTCAACATCACTGGGGGAAAAACTCCCAGGTCTGACCCCCATGTTGTCACCACGGCCATGCCCTTGGATGGACTGAGAGACTTGCAGCCTCTGCCAAAAGCTTTCTTTCCTGAGACTCCCCTCCCCATCTGAACACTTATGCACTCCAGAGGGCAGGCAGAGAGAGAGTGTGGGTTTTCGTTACACTAAGCTGCATCTCAAAATAGCTGCATGAATTCTTCTGAGATTATTCTATGGTCTCATGTCCTACATGTGGGGACCGGTCAGTTGGAAATCTGAATGGTTAGTGAATGCCTTTCCAGGGGACTGACTTGTAGTTTTCTCTCTTCTGACTAACTTTGTCATTTCTGTTTTTCTTTTCTTGTACCACTGTTCCTACTAACATTCTTCTCTCCAGGGTGGTATCTTCCCAGATTTTTTCTACCTCTTTCTAACAATCACTGTCCAGGACTAAGGAAGAGACCCTTTTGCATTTGTGATACTTGTTGGTTGGTCTCCAAGTAATTCCTTCCTTCCCGTAGACCTGTGCTTGCAGCTGTTGTGAAATCACCATAGTCCCTTGAAACACTGGCAGCCTGGGGTGTATTTAATACTGACTTTTCTGATTTGCCCTGCTCTTTGGGGCCCTGGCTTTGACCACTCTCAGAACTTTGTGTTACATGTGCAGAATGACTTTGATCAACAGGTGCCAACTAGAGAAGCACTGAAATCCAAAACACACTCTCCACTCATTTTCTGTTTGCCAATCTACTTATTTCCTCCAGCCATCATTACACAGGGTTTGAAAGAGACACCCAAAACTACAGATGCTGATGTGTACACATATACATAATAGGCAGATTAATTACAAGATCCCTGTGTGTGCTATATAACAAGCAGGATGCACGCCCAGAGAAAGGCAATCATTTTAAGTACAGGCTTGAAGTATTTCACAGAAACCGAATTCTGCAATAATGGAAATGTCACTAACCCAATGAGAGTGCAAATCATGTAGCTTGGGTGTCACTGGGCTTTATCAGCAAAGGCCTGTTAGTAAATATGTTAGAGTTTGCAGGGCATCTGTGTCCTGACAACTTTATTTTTCTGTTATCACACAAAAGCAGCCAGAGGTACCATGTCAGTGAAGGAGCTCAGCAGGGTTCTAAGAAAAATTTATTTTAAAAAATGGCTAGATTTGGCCTACCTATCAAATGCATCAGGCCATATTTTGCTGACACCTGACATATTTGAGCAGAAGATGCTTGGTTTTTATCTTATAACCCGAAAACAGCATTGTTCCATGCCTGTCTGGTCTTCACATTAGATCACCAACTTGTGGCATCTTTATGTCTTTCAACATTATTGTTTCAAGTAACAGAAACAATTGTATTATTTGGAAATTACCAAATTTGATTTTTCCCCCCTGAGTATACAATCCTTCTATGTTTCCAAGAAGAGCCAGCATCCCTAAAAGTGACTATTTAATTAAAGCATCAATATTAAAATTCTCATTTGAAAAAAATGTAGCAGCAACAAACAATTTAGCTGAGATATCAAATATTAGAGGTAATAAATCTCAATGGCAGCAATAATAAGGATGCCACTTATTCAATGCCTCTGTGATGCAGTTACTGCTAAGCCTTTGTGTCATAAATTTGAAGGGACTGAGTGCACAGGGTTTTCATTGAGGTACATAGAGCCCAAATCTGTCAGAATCCAAGACCACACTCTTAAAGATCATGTTGGTTGTGGACTGAAACTTGCCTTTGAGCAAGCAAACCAACCACTCTCAAACTCACTTTCTAAATGGGTAAGTAAAGGTTTGATCTTGTTGGTGTTTAATATCCCTTTAAATGTTCTTAACGAAAGTAATGTTAAATGAAAGTAATATTCAGTCAGGGAAACAGATATGCCTTGAGAAGGTGCTAGATTCTTCTGGATTCTGGTGACACAGATATTTTTATATTTTCTTCCTAGAAACAAGAGTTGCATTTCTTATGGAACACAGAATATCCCTTACTATGCTGAAGAAAGAACAATTGCTGTAAGGACATACATATTCTTGCTCAAAGGTATTATGGCCCACACAGTTTTCATGTAATATTGACTTGTATATAAACTTTCACATACAGTAGCATTTATGGCTAATTAAAATAAATCTCCCTGAACTTTGGGTAGGAGACCATCATTTGGGAGGAAAAGGCTATGGGAGAACTCAGAGTACATACAGTACTTGTAGCTTTTATTTTTAAAAATTTTAGTGTGATAATTGGAAATAAAGTCCCAGTGAATACCCAAAATGAGTTTGACCAGGGGGTGTTAGCAAGCAGGACAAAATAGAACTCTTTGGGCTACAGCTAATCTATGCAGGAATACTGACTGCAAGTAATAGAAGCCAAATGTAAAGCAAAGGGAATTTGTTAGAGTAAGATGACATTGTAGAATCAGGGGACTCACAGAGTTAGAGAGAATGGGTGTGTTACACTTGGGAATGATCAGGGTCGAAGATGTAGGACATGTAGCAACCAGTGGATATCTACAGCCATCTAAGTGAAGATACCGGCAACTTTTCTCCTTTCTTTTTTTTAATGGATACAGTTAAAATCCCAGGGAGGAGCCCTTTGTAGTGGTTTATTCACATCTAGGTTTCTGTCACATGCCAAGGAGAGAAAAAGTGGCCCCATGTTAGCTTCCCTAGGGACACAAAGCCTTTAGGATTATCCTACTTCCTAGACTATCCTCAAATGGGCTACAACACCCTGTAAAGGAAACTAGGGACAAGGAAATGGGCAGGCAAAAAATAAAAGTGTCTTTTACTAAGAATATTACCTAAATTAATTAATTAGTAAGTGAACTCATGACCTATTCTCGGATTTGTCTAAATAAATGCCAGAGTTTATTTCCAGTGAGAGCCTGCCTTTTCTAGTTGGCTAAATCTGATTTTAGATACTTAGCTTTCAGTCTTTCAAATTTTATTCCTAAAATGCAAATTGGATCCCTAATTCCCTGTCCCAAATAGTGGTAAGAAGTAATTATGTACTATTAAACACCTGCTATATTAAAATGGGGTGGGGAAAGTCAAGGAATGTGTAGTAGCTGAGTATTGCTGTTGTGATGTGAAGTTTGATTTTCATTATATGAAAACCCTGGTGAGAAGTGCCTGTCTGTACCAGCACTCCAGGAAAGTTGCAATTGGGTGGGTGTGCTGTGATAGCAGATATTTTTATGCCATCTACTGCATATGCCTCTCTAATTGAGCTGAGCAAGTTCAATGAGTTTAGTGGTGTTCAGTGAGATCACATTTGTCTTGGTTACTTGTTTTCATTGCTGAGACGAGATACCTAATGCCCAAATTAAAGAAGTAAAGGTTTACTTAGCTCATAGTTGGTAGAGGTTTCAGTCCATGATCAGCTGCCTCCCAAGCAGGGTGGCACGGCAGAGGGGCAACCATTCATGGCTGTGCAAGACAGAAAAAGCAACAAGAGTGAAACAGCAGGGGGAGAGCAAGCCTCTTTTCCTCCCTTATCTTGCAAGTAGGCTACCAGCCCTCCAGTTGGTGTGGCACTCACAACATCTCCCTGCCCTCCTCTTGCACAGACTCAGAATGTTTACAAAGCGAGGGGCTTGGCTGCCTGCTGAGTCACTTAGTTAAACTTCTAAACTTCTCAGGCTGACACGATGAATCCAGCATTACAACATCATGGACTATAAGCAGAGTAAACAACCACCCTATGGCATGGCCTCTATACCCCAGAATGTAGAACTGCTGAGTTACATAGCTAAGCTTCTAAACTTCTCAAGCTGACACACTATATGAACCATTGCAACATTGGCTGACAAATCAAAAACTCCCCTGATAGCTCCTACCCTGATATAGAAATCTTCCATTATTTTATCACTTTGTCAGTGTCTACAGTCTCAGGCACTATGATAACCTTGGGGTATTATAAGAGTGAAACATCATGGTTGCAATACTAGTGAGAATTCATTCTAGCTGGGGAAGCAGACAAATACATCAAGGATTGAGACAGAGTCCCATGCTAAGTGTGTGTTGGATGCCATGAAAACATGGAGTGGACTCTTCATCCAATGTGAATTGCAAGACAAAGATAGTGAAGTCCAAAGTATCACCAAAAAATAGCAAGATGGCTTCCAGCATGCATTTCCTCAATTGGCAGCACTCCTCACAAGAAACATGGTGTAACTGCCCCTTGGGCCCTCCTCAGACCTGCTGATTCGACAGCTCAGAACATGGGGCCCAATAGTCTGTGTCATAATAAGCCCTCTTAGTGAGTAAATCTGGTAACTTAAATTTAAAAGTCTCTGATATATCCAAATGGCTAAGAGTACAGATGTTCTTATCAGACCTTTGGTTTTAATTCTCATTCATAGTAGAATCAGTTCAGGAGTTTTAAAGTTCTCAGTGTCCAAACCAAGTCAACCAATGAACTCTCAAGGGTCAGGGCATGGGCTTCTTTTGATACATATGCACACAGGTAGGCACTTTTTAAACCCTCCAAGTGATTTGAATGCGTGACTGGAATTTGCTAAATTCAACCTTTAATAATGGGATGTTTCTTAAATGACAAAGAAGCAGCTGGAATTGTGATCAAGGAATAGAAAGGAAAGAGAATGTGGTCTTTCAATATTGTACGCCAGATGCTGACAGAATAAAGGGAAGCAATGGAGGAAAGGAAAAGGTAAGCACAATTAATTATTGAATTATGTCCTAGTTACTCTGCAAATGCACTTTTGTGCAGTTAGAACTTTTGAGGGGGTGGTATTAGTCCATTCCCAAGATGAAAAAGCAAATTCATGTGTAATAAGTAATTTCTCAAGGCCATGAGAAGAGTCAGTAGTAGCATCAATAGGTTAAATGAATGTTATCTACCTGCTCATTGCTGAGACCCTCCTTTGCTTGCTGAAAGATGGTATAGCCAGTGTAGCGGATGTACCATAAATATGGATGCACATACATCTCTGTGGTATGATGTTTTTAAATCTTCTGGGAAAATACCCAGAAGAGGAATAACGGAATTGATTAGGACTACTAATCCTAGTTTTCAGAGAAATCTCCACACTGTTTTTCACAGTGGTTTCACCAATGTACACTCCCACAAGCAGTGGAGAAGGGTTCTTTTTCACCACACCCTCTCCAGCATTTGTTATTGGTTGATTTAAGGATAGCCATTCTTTCTGGGGTAAGATGGAATCTCAGTGTTGTTTTAATTTGCATTTCTTGAATGAAGACTGATGTTGAATATTTTTTCATATATTTATTTGCCATTAGTATTTCTTCATCTGAAAAGTGTGTGTTCATCTGAGATGCCCATTTTTGGATTTGGTCTTTGAATCTTGGAGGCCTGGTTTTTAAAAATTCTTCATATGTTCTTCATAGAAGTCCTTTGTCTGAGGGACACTTGGATAAAATTTTTTGCCAGTTCATGAGTTTTATTTTTGCTCTGTTGGTGATTTCTTTTGGTGTGCAAAAACTTTCCAATAAGATGAGATCCTGGCTGTTGATTCCTTGAAGTACTTCCCATGCAGTTTGGTTTTTGTTCATGAAGTCTCTGCCTACTTCTATGTCTTCAAGATTTTTGCCTACTTTCTCTTCCAGTAGATTTAGTGTTTCTGTTTCACTGTTTAGATCTTTGATTCATTTTGATTTTAGTTTAGTACATGGTGATAGGCATGGGTCTAGTTTTAGTCTTTGGCATAAGGCAAGGCAGTCTTTACAGCACCATTTATTAAAGAGGCCATCTTTCTTTCAGTGAGTATGTTTGGGCCTTTGTTAAAGATAAGGTGGCTGAGTGTGTCTGCGTCTTCCAATCTGTTCCACTGATCCTCAGGTCTGTTTTTTTGCCAGTAGCATGCCGATTTTATCACTGTAGCTTTGTAGTATAATTCCAAGTCAGGGGTTATGATGCCTCCTGCCTTTCTTTGTTGCAGGATTGCCTTTGCTGTTCTAGGTCTCTTCT
This sequence comes from Dinomys branickii, assembly GCA_004027595.1. Classification (NCBI taxonomy): domain Eukaryota; kingdom Metazoa; phylum Chordata; class Mammalia; order Rodentia; family Dinomyidae; genus Dinomys; species Dinomys branickii. Next base: position 146,030 of record PVLD010001831.1, read on the forward strand.
GATTCCAGATGAACTTCAGGAACGTTCTCTCTAGACCTATGAGGTATACCAATGGTATTTTAATTGGGCTTGCGTTGAATCTGTAAAGCAGTTTTGGGAGTATGACCATTTTCACAATGTTGGTTCTTGCTATCCATGAGCAAAGGCTATCTTTCCATTTTCTGAAATCCTCTTTGGTCTCTTTTTTCAGAGTACCATAATTTGACATTTGTAATTCTTCTGGGAAGGTGCCCACAAGGGACCTCAAATTTTAGTTTTTTGAGGAATCTTCACACTGATTTCCACAGTTCTTGTATTAGTCTGCACTCCCACCAACCTTGGAGAAGGGTTCCTTTTCCCTCACAGTCCCTCCAGCATATGCTATTGGTTTAGTTCTTGATAATAGCCATTTTTTCTGAGATGAGATGGACTCCCAGTGTTGTTTTAATTTGCATCTCTTGAAAGACAAGTGATGTTGAACATTTTTTCCTATATTTATTTGCCATTAGTATTTCTTCATCTGGGAAGTATATATTCATTTCAGATGTCAAGTTTTAGATTGAGTCTTTGAATTTTGAGGGTCTGATTTTTTTCAATACTTTATATGTTCTAGACAGAAGTTCTTTATCTGAGGGACAATTGGCTAAATTTTTCCTTTTTTTTTTTTGTACTGGGAATCAAACTCAGGACCTCAGGTTTGCCAGGCAGGTGCCAGGCTTCTGAGCTGTATCCCTAGCCTCTAGTGTGTTTTTTTTTTTTTTAATATTTACATCTTTGATCCATTTTGACCTTAGTTTAGTGTATGTGATAGACATGGGTCTGGTTTTAGTCTTCAGCATGTACAGAGCTGGTTTTTCCACCCCATTTATTAAAGAGGCTGTCTTTCTTCCAGTGAACCTGTTAGGCCTCCTTGTCAAAGATGAGCTGAGTGTGTTTGCAGTTGCGTTTGCATCTTCTAATCCAGTTCTCAAGGTCGTCTTTTTTGCCAGTGCCATGCAATTTGCTAACATTTTGTTCATTTGTTTCTGAAATGAAGAAATAATACATGTGTGAGATAGATAGCACCTGTGCTTTAAATGTCAAATTCCACCTTTTATGCTTTGAAGCTTGTCTCATATAAACTTTATCTTTTATGTGTCTAACTGTGTATGAAGAGGCTCTGGAGCCAGAAGCCCTGACACAGTTTTCTCGCACAGCTGAGGCTCATGGATGAAGAGAACACCTGTGTGTTGTGCTCCCCTGAACAGTAAAAAAGTCTGAGCAAAGGATTAATATGTGGCTGAGGATTTACTTGGCAATTGCCACCCATAACCAATAGATTGAGCTTTAAACTCCACTTCAGAGTTTTTGAGACCCAATGGTGGGGGAAAAATAAATGTAGTCTTGATAACATAGATTTATGTGAGTGCCCTGGGGCAGAGTAACCCATCTTTTTGTGCTGTGAGGTCCCTATTTGCAGAACATGATAATTTGGGTCAAGTTAACCAATCAGATCTTTTTTCTCTACTCAGGGAAATTATGAGACATGAATGAGGTAAAAATACAAATGTTCTTAGATTCCTTAGAAATGCATGACACACAAATTACACAAGTTCCACATAATGTGCTATTTTGAATACATGAAATGTTCTAATTCCACTGAAATCAGAGTTCAGAAACTTCCAATTATGTTTGCCTTGAGTTTTCTCTCTATGAAAATATTTTGCGGTGCATATGTGGTGGCAAAAATGTGCGCGGTATCTCAATCACAGTCAGCTAACAATTTGATCGGTAATCAACTAGTGTGAAGATGATGTGAATACTTATTAAAAGGACACATGCTTAGAATTTATTGCCTTATGTCCCAGCAAATGCGAAAGAGAGGCAAGCCCCCTCCGCAACACCTTGCAGTCATTTCAGAGGCAATAGATTAGTCAGCTTCACTCCCCAAGCAAGCTGTGTTGATCATTTGTCATTTGTAGGTGGACTTTTTCTTCCCTTTTCCTCATTGTCCCAAGAATGTGGATGATTTAAGGAGAGACAAACTTCTGGATTCATTTTCACTCTCACAGACCTTGGCCGCAACTGGGCCCCAGAACACTTTGTACAAAGCAATCAGATTTCATGTGCTACAGATGGTACTTTGGTTATGCTGGCAAAAGGCTGACCTTCCTATCTGTGAGCTAAATCTACGGTCCCATTTGGTTGCCTGGCAAAGCTGGATTGAATTTTGGGGGTTAAGAAAGAAAGAAAGAAACAAAGAAAGAAAGAAAGAAAGAAAGAAAGAAAGAAAAAAGTAAAGAAAACCTGACCAAGATTAAACACTTACTGGATCTTCCTGAAAAATCCTTTGGCTTTGGATGAAACCCAGGAGAATTCTTGCTTCAAGAATTGTCTGGCTGATTCCAAAATTCTAAAAGTTGGGCCAGTGATAACGAAAAGACCCTGTTATATATTTGTCAGTATGCTGACTGTTCCAAAAGGCAAAAGTTCAACCCAAATTGTTTGCAGGAAGAAGTAGCTAATTGGCTAAAGTAATAGAAAAGTTTAGAGTAATCTTTAGGCAAGGCTCAATCCAGGGCCTTAGAATTTTGTCATTAGGGATTTATCTCTACCTCTTGTCTTTGCTTTCTTGTATTTTGACTTTAGTTAGGGTTTTGAGTCATTGTAGCAATAAAGCTTCAGCAGTTCAAGACCTACATCCTGTAAGAATAGCAACTCCACTGTAAAGAAAATTTCTTTCATATAGTGCTTTCTTTAAAATCTTAAGATTGTGTCTTATTGGTTTGGCTTGTGCACATTCCCGAGGCAAAGATGGCATCCAGGTGCAAAGATGCTCAGACTGGTTATGGCTTACTCTTATTGTTGTAGGCAATGAATGGATAGAAATATTAGATAGAAATATTACAGGCAGTCAGGGCTGGGCCCTCAAAAGAGTCAGTATGGAAGACAAGATACCTTGCAACTGTGGGAGAGAGAGGTCCTTCCCCTGCAGACCAGACCTCGAGACAAAAGGTTAAACAAATGCACCCACATAATCTCCCTAGAGATGGACATCAGGGATTGATATTCTAAATAGGTAGCAATCACCTTGAAAAACCCAGGAAGAGTCACTAACCCAACCTCCTACGTGAAAAGCACCTTTTCTGCATTCATGCCCACTTGCTGTGTGACTCGCCTCTCCATTTGATCCAGATTTAATCGATTTAACCTAAAAAATTATGCTTGTAATCTTTTGGCTGACCATAGTTTTGTCCCACCTTATGCCCACCTTCCTTTTACCCTGCCTTGGACCCACCCTACCTCATGGTTTTGCCCTATAAAATCCCTAGGAAAGACAGCGTCCTTGGCAATCTCCTTGCGCTCCCTTCTGTCCCAATCTCGGATAGAAGCTTTCTTTCCCTCAATAAATATGTGCTGCTCTTAATCTCTGTTGTTCCTAAAATTCATTCTTCAACTTTACAGAGCACAAAGTCACCCCAGATATCTTTCAGGTTGGCGGTTTCTTTCCCTTATATTGTTATGGCTATTGTTTACCTCTTGAGGTAAAACAAGTATCTCAAACCCTACACAAAGTGCAGGACTAAATTAAGGAGGATTTCTTTCTTTTTTAATTTTAAAGATAAAAGAATGAAAACATATTAACAAACACACAGACAGAAACAAAACAACACACAAACAATAAAAGCAAGACAGAATTTGAGACAAGGTGACAGGAAATTAAAAATGGTTGTTGTATTACGTATTGTTATCTCAAAATTGGTTACTCAGATAAACAAATATAGGCATGTAAGATTGATCAAATAATTAAACATGAACTGTTCCTTTCAATAAAGCAATAGAAATTAGTAGTACAATTAACTGTCGTGTATACACATTGACATATTTTTTCTCTTCTCTCTCTCTTCAAGGATTTCTTTCCAAAGGGTAAAAGAAAGATATGACCAAAGAATGCAGGCTGGAGGATGAACAGCTACCAAAACACATGCATCTTTTCAGTGAGGATGGGGACGGGGGACCACTGATGTCAAAATTCACTTATTTTCTCAGCATTTCCTTCAGTCGGGTCTCATGAAATAATCTAACTGTGACCACCGAGGATGTGACAGAGCCACCAACGCTTCCTTTTCTGTGCCTTCTTCAGAAAGGAGTTACACAGCTCAACCCAGGCAATAACTCACATCCCAAAGCACTGCAGGGTCCTTGCATTTTATTCTTAAGGAGAAAACTGAGAAGAACCAGTGATCCCTGGATGGTATTCTAAAAGGAAAGAGAAATCCAAGTTCCCTAAGAATATTTGAAACTGGAAAAAGTTGTTTAAAGAGAGCTTGAATATAAAGGTTCTCATATTTTTAAGCACCTAATTGAGGGGAAAAAATGGCAGTATTAAATTTTAATGTTAGGGAAATGGCCTCTGTTAGGAGGTATGAAGTGGTATAGCTTGTAAAGTTATGTGAATGCATTTAGACTTTAAATTTGCCCTCAGTACTGTAAGAACCACCTTACATCAGGCATATCTAAACTAAAGAGGGAAGTAGTTTAAGTTCCAGGAAGAAAACTATAGCCAAAAGCAATGCGCTCCCCGCCTCCCCCCTTGTGGACTGTTTATTACACAGTGAACCTCAGAAACCACAGGGTTTATTTTAAAGCTGAAAGATTTATGTCTATGTGCAATGCTGGGATTTTATTTCTTTCTTAGAAGATGCTTATAGGAGAGGTCTGAGAAGGACGAAAAGTCCAACCTGAGTATCCAAGAAAAAAGGTGAATGGAAAATTTAGTATCATGACTTCTCTTCTAATTAAATAAAGATCCAGATACATGCTTATTGTCAGCGTGGGCATTTCTGTAGGAGGAATTTCTCTTCGAAAGAATTCTCCTTCAAAGTCGAGAATATTTAAAGATACAGAGTTTCTGTAATCTTTGTTCTTGGTGGCATTAAAAGGAGACCTGTATAAAAACCCCCGTTGTGTTCTCACAACACTTTGTTTATGTTCCATCGCAGAGGGTCATTCCCCTACTCCACTGCTCTCAAACTAATCTGGGAAATATTCACTAAACACCAGCTATGTGTCCGGCCCAGGGGCTCATCAGTGAGCAAGACAGACAAATAAGTTTGTGCTGTGGTGCAATAAGATTTTAAAAAAGTAAACAAATATACAAGCTGATTGTAGAACAACAGGTCCAATCTTGTGGTGTTATTTTTAAACAGGAAAGGTGAGGGAGGGTTTTCTGTTCTAGATTGAAAAGAGATATAATCAGATGCAAATTGAGAACTTTGATTTGATCCCAAATTATCAATTGAAAAAATTACTTTGAAAGAACTGAGGGGCTTTGAATACAGCCTAGGTATTAGAGGATCTTAAGGAAGTTGTGCGTGTGTGTTGTGTGTGTGTGTGTGTGGGGGGCTTGTGAAGGAAATGGTCTTAACTTTTTTTTCAGTTCATACTGACAAATTGAGGGGAAAATGTTAAGATAGTTGCAATTTTTTTAAAGTATTCAATATTAATCTAGAAAGAGAAATATGTTAAAATAATGACTTATTAAATCTTATTGATGAGTCTACATGATTTCATAAAAACAGTCTCATTCCTTTTCTGTTTGCTTGACATTTTCACTGTGCACATAGGAACCACATCTCTGATCCCATGTGAAATATAAGCAGGAGGCCGCGATGAAGTGATAGTGATGGCCGCTTTGATACCAGGTGGTCAGAAAAAACCTGAAGAGAGGATGAAGTGACCTCCTTGGCCAACAGGAAGTGTACCTGACAAGTGTAGCAGCAAGTTCCAGGAATATGCTGGGTGCTGGGAAAGGCTTAGGAATCTGAAGAAGTTAGAGAATGAAACAGAGAAAACAAAATCTCTACAAATATGTAAATGGTGATAAAACCATTTAACAAACTGGAAATACAAGAGAACTTCTTTTACCTAACAAAGGCCACCTAGGAGTATCCAGTCACTGACATGATAATTAGTATGAAAGACAACGCCCACCCCAACCTCAAGGAACAAAAAAGATGTCTTCTCTCCTGGCTTCTATTCAAACTTGCACTGGAGGCTTTACATAGGGCAATTATTCCAGACAATGAAATAAAAGGCATCTCAATGGGAAAGGAAGAAGGACAATCATCTCTGTTTGCAGATGACATGATCTTCTATAGCAATCTTTCTAAGGAATTCACTAAAGCACTATTAGAACTAATGAACAAGCTCATTAAAATTTCAGAGTAAAGGATCAATATGCAAAGTTCACTTATAGCTCTACACATTTGCAAAGAAAAAGTCAAGGGGGAAATTAAGAAAATAATTCTACTTACAGTAACATTTAAAAATGAACATAGGAATAATTTAACAAAAGAAGTGCAAAAGTTAGAAAATTATTAAACATTGTGGAAAGAAAGAAGGCTCAAATAGATAGAAAGCTATCTCATGTTCATGGCTTAGAAAATACCATATGGTTGATGATCTAAAAATTCAGTGCAATCCCTGTTAGAAATCTCAGCTGGCTTCTTTGTAGAAATCCGAATGCTGGTCCTAAAATTTATGTGCAAGTTCAAAGGACATTGAGTAGGCAAAACAATCGAGAGAAAGGACAAAAATGGAGGAGTGGCTTCCCAATTCTAAAACTTACTGCAAAGCAACTTGAGGAAGACAGCATGTTTATCAGAGGATTTTTGACAAGAGTTCTAGAATAATCAAATGAGAAAATGACCCTTTCAATAAGTGGTGCTGGTGATACAGGAAAATAAATATCCCAACCTGAATGATATCAGATGAGTGTGTGTTCTCTAAAACCGAAGAATGAATTTTAGGAACAACGGAGGTTAAGAGCAGAGTATATTTATTGGGAGAAAGAAAGCTTCTGTCCAAGAGAGGGACAGAAGGGGGGCCCGAGTGGGTTGCCCCCGACTCTGTCTTTGTCAGGGACTTTTATAAGGAAAAACCATGAGGTGAGGCGGGTCCAAGGTAGGGGAAATGGACAAAACTATGGTCTGCCAATAAGATTACTGGTATAATTGTCCAGGTAAGACTGAGTGGACTGGGATCAAATGGGAAAGCGAGTCATGTAACAAGCGGGCATACAGAGCAGGGCTTTTCCCGTAAGGGTTAGGTCAGGGGCTTTTCCCGTAAGGGTCGGGTTAAAGACTCTTCAAGGTGGTCAATCCCTGCTGTTCATCCCTGGGGAGGTATGTGGATGTATTTGTTTAGTCTTTTGTCTTGAGGTCTGGCCCACAGGTATCTTATCTTTTATGTTGGCTTCTTTGAGGGCCCAGCCCTGTCTGACTGCCTATAGTATTTCTATCTATCTCAGCTGTCTATAACACTGGGACAATATACTCTTGCTATACATAAAAACTAAATCAAAATGAATCATGGATCATATACCTAATTAATGTAATGGTAAAACTATAAAGATCTTAGAAGAATATAGAAGAGCAAACCATCATGACCATGGGTTATCAAAGTTCTCTTAAATACGACACTAATGTACAAATAAAAAAAATGGGTCAGCTGGACTTCATAAAAATTAGTAAAAATTATACTTCAGAGGATATCATCAAGAAAGTGAAAAGAACTCATGCTATGGGAGAAATAGGAGAAGATAATATATCTAGGAACACACTAGCAAAGACCTCTTACAACTCAATAAGTGAAAGAAAAATAATACAATTTAAAATGTGATGGGTTTCTTGCTTCACTGTAGTTCCTGCTGAGTTGCAAAGGCACCGCCCACTAAAGGTCATGTCCTAAGCCCCACCCTTCTTCCTCTGAGTGAAATTATGCTTCCTACTTCCCTTTTGTAATACCCTGTTTCCTGTTCCCATGCTCCTGCCCAATACTGGTCCGCCACATCAGGCGGTCCACCCCTAAACTCCACTTCCAGCCTGGGCCTCTCTAACCTTTGGCTGTAACAAGCTCATGTCTCTAGTACTGTGATTTTCTTTGCACCCACTATAAAGGCATTTTATTCTACTTTACTTCTCTCTGTGATGCAAAAACCTATCAAAATGGACAAGGGATCTGAGTAGATAATTTACCAAGTAAATATATAAATGGTGAACAAGCACATGAAAAAATATATAATGTTATTAGCCATAAGGGGAATTCAAAGCAAAACCACAAGGAGATACCACTTAATGTCCTCTAGGAGGTCTAGAACCAAAAGGCAGAAATTAATGAGTATTGTCAAAGATGTGGAGATAATGGGACCCTAATGCTGGTATAAATATAAAGTGCTGCTATCACTTTGAGAAACAGCCTGAAATTTTCTCCAGACGTTAAAGACAAAGCTAGCACAGCATTTTGGTGTTTTATGTAGAAACAAAAACAGATGTTCACATAACAGCTTGACACAACTGTTGATAGCAGTATTCATCGTAATAGCCTCTGAGTGGAAGTAACTATCCACCAAGTGATGAATGGATAAATAAAATGTGATGTGGCGACCCCGTGGAGCATTACTAATAAAAGAAATGAAGTAGTGACTCATGGTATGATACAGGTGAATCCTGAAAGCATTACACTGATAAAATACGCCGGTCACGAAAGACCACAGGTTGTATCATTCCCTTTATCTGATGTGTTCAAAATAGGCAAATCCCCAGGTGGGGAGATTAGGTGAGTGCTCGTCTAGGAGCAGGAAATGGTAGGGAGTAAGTGGGGAAGAGCAGCGAGGAAGGGCTGATGGCATTGGATTTTAAATGTTCAAAAGTTGGCAAAAGGAAAATGTTCTGAAATTGATTTGGGGATAGATGCATCACCCTGTGTTCATATCAAAACCCAGTTTTATGGCTTTAAAGTACGCCATGTAAAATGATTTACTAAAATCTGAAGTAGTCATTACACAATGTTAATGTTTGATACATGTAGGTTGTGGTATGTTACACGGGCCTTTGATTATATTGAATTTTTTCTGTACTTTTCTGAATGTTTGTGCTTAAATGTAATTTTTAAGGAGATTTATTTTTTAAATTAGTAATTAGTAATTTTTTTTTTTTGGTGCGGGAATCAAACTCAGGACCTTGCGCTTGCCAGGCAGACACTTGTGCCACTGAGCTCCATCCCTAGCCATTAAATGTAATTTTTAAAAAGGGTGGGGGCACCTGCCTATAACCCCAGCTACTCAGGAGGGTGAGGCAGGAGGATCACAAATTCAAGGCCAGCCTGAACAATTTGGTGAGTCAAAGTCTCAAAATAAAAATAAAAAAAAGAATAAAATAAAAGTAAACAGGACTAGGAATGTAGACCAATGCTCCCTATATTCAATCCCCAGTACTGCATAAATAAATAAATAAATAAAAGAATGAACCAGTAAATAAATTTTTTAAAAATGGTAGATGTAAGACCGAGTAGGGCCTTGGGTGTTGGCTTTCCATGCAGTAGATGGGGAAAGCACAGATGTTGGCCAGTAAAAGATTTATATAGCCTGGCTTGCATTATCAGATGACCTTTGTTTCTCTGGCAGTGGTAAAATTATCCCTGGGGAGGAGTTTGGAGTAAGGAGAATGCAAATCAGAATTCCACCTGGAAAGCTGCTTTTTCTAGATGAGAGGTGGCTTGAGCTTGAGCCGTGATGGCAGCAGTTGTGACAGAGGGGAATGGCTCAGAGTGTATCTGGAAGGATTGATCTCTGGGGTGGTCATGCCTGAGCCATAGCAGCTGAGAGCCCAAGAGCCATGGCTAGGAAAGTCTTTTTGATTCATAAATGGAACTTTCAGTGAGTGGCCCCATAGAGAGTCATCTCTTCCGAGAAATGCCTCTTCTTCGGCTCTCCAGCTTAGTAAGACAACTGTCATGTATTGTTCTTCAACACTGAAATTGTGGAACTACTCACTCACTGGCCCACAGGAGTGATTCCAACCATAATTTGCCATCTTGTATTCTGCTGAGCTCTTGAGTAAGATCAGACAATAGCTGTACCATCCTAAAGTGGAATGGGTTGGGCTGGATGCTGTCCCTTTCTTCCCGTAAATGTCTGGACAGGGGAGAACAGAGCACACCCTGTGGACGTACAGGATGTACATCGCACTTCTTACGTGTGCACCACATTTCATGTTACATGGGTGTGCAGTGTGCACTAGGTCACACATGTATGCTTTGTTGACTTTCCTAATGCCACCAACTCAAGATGGATGTTGAGATTGGCCTGGGAGGGGGTTGTTAAACTCTTCCCCTGGCCTCATGAGCCACTGTGATGAGTGGAAGAGGCTGACACCTTTTGTGTCAGCTGATATGTGAAAAAACTGAGTCATTCTATTCACAGCACAGTGAGGTACATTTCATGCAAAAAGGACCGACTGAGCCTGAGGAGGCAACTGAGCACTACAAAATTAATACCGTCTGCGTCAGTCAGGGTTTTACTAAAAAAAACAGGTATAACACAGGACATACAAATGTATAAGAAATTACAAGAGTGACTTATGATGGTTACCATAGAGTTGGGTGAGGAAGCATGCAGAGGGTGCTTACTCGCTGGAGACCAAAGTATTCAGTCCAAGGTCTGGAGCTCACTGCAGTGCCCTGCAAGTCCGTATCAGGAGGCCGATGGGCCTGTGACATGAGACTGATGAATGTATTCCAGAGGCTGATGGATCCAAGGTGGAAGCCAAAGAGTCTGTACTAGAAGCCAGGAGACGACGTCCAAGCTGAAGGTGAAGACTGGGGTTCCTCCAGAGAATGGAAACTCTTCTGTTCTCCCTCATTTCCCTTTCACATCATCTAGGTGATGATCCATCCTAGGGTGGCTCCTCTACACCCAGGTGTGGAATGCCTGAGCCAATTTAGTTAAGCGTCTAAACTTCTCAAGTTGACACAATTAATCAACTGTTACACCGACCAAGTCTGAGGAGGCAACTGAACACCATGAAACGGAGCCAATGGCAAGACAAAGTTAACTAGTAGAGTGAGCTTCGTGTAGGGGTTGCATGTATTTCCTATTGCTGCTGACCCAATTTACCACAAAGTTTGTAGTTTTTATGCACGCAAATTTACTACTTTTTGGTTCTGGAGGTCAGAAGTCCACCACAGGTGTAACTAGGCTGAAGCAGTGTGGGCGAGGCCTTATTCATTGGAAGCCAGTGAAATCCATTTCCGAGTTTCCACATTCTGCTTCCTTTCCATGGCTCATGATGCCCTTCTGTCTTCAAAGTCAGTCATGGCCCATGGAGTGTTTCTCACATGGTGTCTCTCTGAACCTTGACCTCCCACCCTTCTCTTCAACTAATAAACATCCTTAGGGTTACTCCAGGCACCTAAGTGATCCAGGATGGTCACTGTATCTCAAGATCTGCTGATCAGCAATGATCCATCTGCAACTGACTGCTTTCTTGCTGTGTAACATACAGCACGTGTGCTGAGATATTAGGACATAGACACCATAGGCAGGCATTTGTCTACCTACCACACGGGTTAAAATGATCTCTACGTTCAGATACACATTCTCATGCTTCAGGTTATGTGATTTGGGGGTTAGCAGTTTGTCTGCCAAATACTGAATAATTAAATCTGTTTTATAGGCTGAGAAGACTGAATGACAATATGTGTGTGCATATTTGGTATATGTATACACACTTATGTGTTCATACGATATGTGCATTTGTATATAAACCTTGCATATGTATGTGTTGGTTTAAATAATTGTTTTCTATATTACAGTGATCTCTTGAATACTATATAAGTCCCCAATGAATATGTTATCCTAGTTAATTGTGATTTAGTCATATATATTCTCTCAAGAGAAATAATCACATCACCAATTCACGAATGTATTTCTTCTTTGTCCCTGTCTTTGAGTGGTCCTTCACCTTGAATTCATTCGCAGGATGGTATCAGTTAAGCCCAAAGGCGATCTGTGTGCTGCTGTAGGATCATACGCCCTACATCATCTCTAAACATCTTTGTGCCAATGCCACATTTTCATTTCCTTCCTTGCTGAGGCTGTGCTCTGAAGCGGTGAAGCACTCTGGTTACTGGCTGTTGCTTATAGCCAGCCCTCAGCGGTGGATCTGAAAGATCATATAGCGTCTTGGCAGGATCCACATCGCTATCCAAGCCCCTCGAGTTAGTTACACACAGAGAAGGAGGCAAGAGAATGAAGTAGAACAGTATATCTGAGCACTGAGTCCTGGTATAAACTCTGGTTCCGAAGGAAATTTGCTCATCAAAAATGCTCATTGCATCCAAAACCACTACACCCGTACCTCCCACTCAGCACACTTTTGAGGGATAAATGCTAGTGGTTAATGGTATATTTTCCTATATGTTTATTTTTGCTTTGTTCCTTTGTCTTGTTTTATATAAATAGGATTATATTTATTACTATTCAGCTTGTTTGTCTTGAAATCTATTTAATAAGTGTCTCGTGGCATTCTCAGAAGTCAGAGGCAGATCTTTCCTTTTAGAGAACTATGCATTGTTTTGTTCATCTATGGGCATTTTTACCATGTCTGGGATTTCATTATTATAAAAATATCACAGGGAACATTCTTCCACATCTTTGCATACTTATGTGCTTTTGGTTTTATAGGAAAATAATCGTCTATCAACTCATAGATTACTAATTCCGGTAGTTGTTTTAAGTAATATGTAAGAAAACAGTTATGACTTTTGAACTTCATAATGAATGAAACGTTCTTCCTCTTGTCTTTTCTTTTGTTTCTGTTTTCTAAGTGTGTGTTATGTTTCAAGGTCGGCCTCCTGACACTACAGATTTTGCTATTTATTTGGCCTGCCTGTGTGGATAAATCACATGGGTAATGATCCCTTTCTCCTTAAATCTGGGCCCTGTGAACACGAGCGTACTATGTACAAACTGTTATACATTTCACTGATGCATCTAATCCCAGAGTCAAAAACTTGTTTATGATGGGCCAGACAAGAGGAGCCATTCTGCCCAACATGGCCTTTGACACAAAAGCAGTCATGGACCGTATGGAAACAAGTGAATGTGAATGTCCTCCAGTAAAACTTTATTTATAAGAATAGGTGCCAGGGTTACTTTGTAATTTTACAGAGGAAGGAATTTCTTGATGACTCTCCTTGAATATTCAATATCTAACAAAACCCAGTCTATTAGGAAGCACGCATCCATTTTGGTCCGTTAAGGCTGTGCTTCTGCTGTTGTGATCTCTAGCTTTTTGTTTAGAATGTCAACAGAACACAGTCTGTCCTGGTGTGCATGTCCAAGGATTATTGTACCAGCAATAGGTAGAGAGCTTTCTGATACATTCAGTCATACTTCCATTTAGAAAAAGAAAAGTAGAATGGAATAATTGTGAAGAAAACTTTGAGAGTGACACTGGTCCTTGCGTTGATTCTCTGAAACTCAATTTTCTCATCTGTAGAATGGGTTAACAGTTATATCTAATTCAGAGTAGCTGAGGTGGTGAAATAAAATAAGAAACCAATGCAAAAACCAATGGAAAGCTCTCTGTGACAACACCTAGTAGCATTCTTGGCGAGTTTCACATTAGTGTGTTTAATTGTATCAGTAATCAGTGAATTCATGACTATGCACAGAGGTTCTCTTGTATGTGTGTTGGCTTAAGTGTTGCAGGAAATGGAAAAGACACACTTCCTGTTTGAGGGCTCAGGCAGGGAGATTAGGAATTTCCATGGTAGGAGAGTGGGATCGGAACTGGTCTAAGGAACTGTGTGGTAAGAGTAGAAACAGAAGCGGAGGACAGAGGAAGGGCAGGCTCCCTGTGGGAGTTGAGTTACGGTGTGGACCTTTGGCAATGGGCCGGGAAGTTCAGTACAGAACAGAAAGAATGTCATATTAAGTTCAGAAGGAAATTGATCTCAGAATACTGCATTAACTTACATACTGTACTTCTAGAAACTGCAGCTTACATGTGTTGAGTACGTATAGTGGGACACCTGGCGAACAGTGGGTGCTCAATAGCGTTGATAGAAGAAATTATACAAAGAAAAACAATAGCCTTAAACAACAATGACTTTTCCCTGTTGGAGCTCTGTACTGGGTTCAGCAAAACACATTTTAAAATAAATTACTAAACCCAAGAATGTGCAAAAGCTGAATAAATAATGAGTAATATTATTATTGTGTCAGTGTTAGAAAAATTGAATAATGAAGTTTGTATTTTTTAAGATGGATTACATGAATATCAAACCATATAAAATATGGTTATCACATCCAAATAAAGATCCTAATTTCATAATAAAGCTTTGCATATTAACTTTATTCACTCTTTTGTTTCTAAATCCTTTTTGGACCAAGACATTAATTAAAAATATTTCATGCAACAAAGCTTTATTAGGCAGTTTTGTGCCAAATACCCTGCTAAGAACTGGGGATTTAACAAAAAATAGTAAGACCTAATTCTTCTTTTTAAATATTTCAGAATTTAATGTAGCTTTAATTTCCGTATTGGTCACCATGTCTGTGACTTACTAGCTATGTGACCTTCTGTAAGTTAATGTGCTTTTCCCTCTGTCTCTTTGTCTTAATGTGTGTGCGTGTGCGTGTGTGTGTGTGTGTACTAACTTGTTATGGAAAATTTCAGACATACATAAAAGTACAGAGAACCCTATTGTATCTATAAATGTAAATTCCCCATTGTATCTATAACCATATTCAGCAATTATCAACACATGAGCAAATGTAGTTTTCATCTAAATGACTTCCCTTTCCTCCTTGTCCCTCAACTATTAGATTCTTTTGACATTAATTCTGGATGTCCAGTTATTTTCTCTTGTCAGCGCATCCTTAGATAGCTCTAAAATTTAACATAACCACAATACATAATCACACGAATCTTAATTCTTTCATGTTATAAACTGTTCAATCAGTGTTCACATTTTCCTGATCCTATCCTGCATATTTTCTTTCTAGATATTTTTTCTTTTTTTCAAAGATGCAAACCTGGTCCATTCACTTCATTTAATGTCTTAAATCTTTTTTTTTTTTTTTTCCGGTACTGGGGATCGAACTCAGGACCCTGCGCTTGCTAGGCAAGCGCTTATTCCACTGAGCTATATCCCCAGCCCTTAAATCTTTTTAAATGTCTAAATTCACATCCTTCTTCCCATGTCCGACTCTTCCAGTGTATTTGTTAAAGAAATCAGGTTATTCTGTAAAAGCGCCGTTCTGTATTTTATTGTCTAAACTCTACAGTATCAAATAATGAATTATTCTGTTGTTTCATTTTTCTGTACATCAGATCAAGTCTCCTTTTCCTGCTAAGGACAGGTCTTTGGTGATGCGTTGTGCTTCACCTTATACCCCCCTGGGAGGCGCAGATTGCCTGGTCTCTGCTTTTGTGACCCCGTGACTGACTGGTGTGCTGAATGCTCTCCCTGTACCATGCACTAGTCAGGGCTGCTCACCAGCTCTTCTCCTGGCTTTCATCACCCTTCACCCACATAGCCATGGGTTTGAGAAGTGGTACTGCTATGACTTCTCCATAGAGGACCTGGAACTCTCCTGAGCTTAAAGCCTTCCCTGAGCTTTTACATGCTTGGAGCTGGACCTCACACTGGTAGGAAAAGTGCTTGGCTTCTCTCTTTTATTAACCAGGGTCCCACAAAGGTAACCCATATCTGTCTTTGTTTTGATTGGTTATAGTATTATCTTTTGATACTATCATGAATGTATTTTTTAATACATTTGTCTTTCAAACTATTGTTTCTCTTCCTTCCTTCCTCCTTGCCTTGCTTCCTTCCTTTCTTTTCTTCCTTCCCTTCCCTCTTTTTTTTTTCTCCCCTCTTTATTCCTTCCTCTTCACACACTCAGTTCTTTCTGTCTTTGCTCAAGCGGACTTCTTGTATGGTGGCTCTTGAGACTGTCTGACACGGCTGTGGCAGTCTCACGGCCCACTTGGTTTGGTGTACAGGATTCTCCTTTCTCACCCTTTGTCTTGCCTGAGCCAGACCTGCATCTGCCATTTCTCCCCAGAGCCCAGGTTCTTGGAAGGAAACACCACTACTAAAAGCACTCTGGGATGGAGGTGCTTTTGCAATACACAGCTGGTCTTTGTATCTTTTCAGTGGACAAAAATCGAAAACATGCTTGTTTTATAACAAGAAAAAGCAACATGAGTGTACACTGCTGATAATTTACCGTTGCAAGATTTTTGCTTAATTCCTTTGATTTTGCTCTTATATCTGCTTACGTTTATGCTGAAAAAGTCTTGGCTCCTAATACTGTTAGCATAATTACCTATTTGTATTAGTTATCCAACTTGGAATATGACTGACAAAATTGTGTGTATTTAGAACATACCACATGATGCTTGGATATGTGTACGTTTTGTGAAATGATCATCACAGTCAAGCTAATTAACACATCCATCACCTCACAGGGTTACCTGTGTGTGTGTGTGTGTGTGTGTGTGTGTGTGTGTGCGTGCACGCGCGCTCTGAAAACACTTGAGACCTACTCTTAGCAAACTTCAGTATATAAATACATCATTGTCAACTCTAGTCACAGTGCTGTGCCTCAGGTTCCCAGTGTCTCTGCTTTAATTTTAAGCATACTTCTGCATATGTGTATGGGATTAATTGTATCCACGTGTATAGGTATATACATCAGGGTACTACTACTACTATTATTATTATCTGCATGTATACATGATTAATTATACACATAAATATGCATGTGAATGAGAAGAGCATTACCAGTATTGTAGTTGAAAGATTTTGACCCTTATGGTGGCCTGTATGGAGGATATATAGTCAAATTACTGTGCTTTAAAGCCACTTAAACTAATTTCTCTGTGCGGTGAAGCCACTGATCAATACCCATTAGGTTGATTTGTTTTGTTCAGTTTCATTTTATGGATTGATTGGGTTTTTAAAAGAGTTTGTTTTATAGCTGTGAACTTAATCAAATACTCAGAGAAGTTCAGCTTATGTTCCTGCCTCCTGACCTGCTTCCTCCTGTGCCCTACGGACAGCCTTTTAATTTTAACATCTATTGTGTCTTTCCACTGATTTTTAAAGAAATAATCAAATATTTACCTGCATTCATGCAATGCTTATTTCTTAGATAAAATATACTTTAAAAAAAAAGATAAAATATACTTTATGCACCTTCTTTACCTTGCTTTTTTGCTTACCACTGTATTCCAGAAACTGCTCCACGGAAGCATGGTAATTCACTCCCCCTTTCTTCATAGCAGCATAGTAGTCCATGGTATGGACTTCACATTTCTTATTAAGATAGTTGTCTACTGATCATCTGGTATTTCCAATAATGCTGCAATTGTGTTTTGCATGACTTGTGGGGTGCTAATGTGCATTTGGGATAGAATCCTGGAAGATGGCAGTGAGATAGGCCACAGTGTGCATGCATAGTTATTTGGGTTCCACATTGCTAAATCTTACATACCATTTTGTTTTGCAACTAGCAATATACGAATATGCTTTTTTCCCACAGTAGCACTGGGGGATTATTTCTGCTAATCTAAAAGGTAAACCATTGTATCCACTTGATTGTAAAATGTCAGATTGCCAGGGTAACTCCAGCAAATCACAGATCTTACGAATACTAGAGTACACTAAGGATGCAAACGTAAAGTAGGGATGTCAAAGACACTGCATGCTTCTCTGGAGCGATCCCAAGCTGTCAGATGCAGCTTCCAAAGAAGAGTCTTCTTCCTCACCTGGGAACATGTTTCCGTGTCAGAATGAGGTGAATATTAAGAACAGGCGTGCCAGAAGCCAGTTCAGAGGGAGCCACATGCGGAGCTTCCTGGCGTGTTTATTCTTGTTTGGCATCCAAAGTGAGATCCATGCAACCCTGCTCTCCTTCTGCAGCCACCTCCGCTCCACACATTCTTCAATTCCAGGTTTGTTTATGGCAAGCAATCCAGACAAGCCTGGTGTATCCCAGTAAGAGCATTAGGGTGTTTTGTTTAAAAGAAGATCGAGTTGAGGAAATCCTCTCAAGGTGACAGGAGGGGAGTCACAGATCGATCTGCTATTGATTCTCCCTGCATTTTTTATAACAAGGCAAGGTTGAGCACTTTATCTGATGCTGAAGGTCTATTTGCATTTTTCCTATGATCCATCTGTTCACTGCCACTGCTTATTTTTCTAATAGGATGGTTAACACTTTTTTAGAGGCTCTTATTATGTCTAAAGGATATTAATCCATTAGGTGAATTTGCATATATTTTCTGTTCTGTAATCTATATTTTGCTTTGGCAATAGTGCAAACATTTATTTTAAGTAGAATTCCCAGTTGTTCCCTTTTTTGCAGCTGAATTTTGAATTATAATTAGAAAAACATCCTGCCCTCTCACATTATGGAATGATTTTTCAATGTTTTCATCTAAGATTTGTATTGCTTCTTTTTTTCTTCCCATGTAAGTCTCTGACCATCTGGAAATTATTATGGTGCACACTGTAAGGATTATGTGGAATTTCATCTTTTTGCATAACAATCCAAGTACTTCAACACCATTTATTAAAATGTCCATCTTTGCCCAATGGAGTTATAATTCTGAATATTTTGTACACTAATGTGCCTATATGATTGTATTAATTTTGATCCATTTTTCTATATATCCATCTATGCAGTACTGTAACACTATTTTATTGTAGAGGCTTTATAGATAGTTTAATATCTAGAGGGGCCAGCTCTTTTCCATTCCACTACTCTTCTGCCTTTTGAGGGTTTTCTTGAGTGCTTTTGCTTTTAAGCTCTGCCAAATGACTTTTCTAATAAACCCAGTCCTAGAAAAAATGCTTTTGTATTTTTACTGGAATGATATTACATTTATAAATTAAATCACAGAGAATGATACATATCTTTATATGATGCTGTGTCTTTCTAGTTGTCCAAATTAACTTCATGTTCCTTATAGTTCTTTGAACATTTCTTGTTAAATTTGTACCTCTGTGTTTTGTTCATCCACTCACTCATGTGTATTTCTTTCTCTTTCACTGTATCTTTGGCAGTGCATCGTTTTTATACTGTACGTGAAAAAGCCATTGGTTTCAGAATATTGATTTCATGCTTGCTATTTTATCAGATTATCTTAGTGTTTGTAGAAAATTTCCACTGATTTGTTTAGCTTTCCCAAATATATAAATGTGTAATTCAAAAATAGAAATAACTTTACCTCTTTTAAAAAATTCTAATGCTTCTAATTGCCTTTTTCATTGTGCTAGTTTCTTTAACTGTAAGATGAATGTAGTAATTTTATCTATTTCATAATTTTGTTGAGTGTATTACATAAATGATATAAATAAGTGAAATGTTTAGAGCAAGGCCTGGAATGTAATAATCTCCTAATCAGTATTGCACAATTATTTGGATATACATATATAATATAAGTACATATATATGTTTATGCATTTGATAAGGTCAGTGTTCTAGAGTTAAGAAATTCTTTCTCATATTAATCATTTGTACAACTTCAATTTGGAATAACGTGTGCATTTTAAAATCACTTTCTGAAGGTACTGGTATTTGTAAAACTGGTTATTTATGTCATCTTCATATTTTTGCTACAGCTGGGCATCATACTATGCTATGGTTATTCATTAAGTAGTTTTTTTGATGGAAAAATACCTCTTTTTTCCTTTGAAATATCAATCTATATCTATCTATCTATCTATCTATCTGTCTGTCTGTCCAGTGGCTTAAGTAAACTTTTTCAAATACATATTAAAATAGAGATTATTAACTTTTGAAGATTAAAGGACATGAAAGTCCTTTCCCCGAGTGCTTTATGTCCAGCATTTTGGGAAAGATTAATGAATTTATACTTCAGGCACAGTCCTGCTTTTGCTGTCAGAAAGTTGGCAAGCTTCTTTTTAAAAATGTCTTGTGTGTGCTATAATAACTCTTAATTACAAAGAGAACATAAACTAAACAGAGGTGGGATTTTTGGTCTTAATCACTGTTCTATAAATATTTGTGGAATTAATTAATTGATTCAGCTATTCGTTCTTTCTACTTCCTTCCTGCTCTACTCTGTGGGTGAAATAGGACTTGTCACAATCTGTCCCACTGCTGTGGCTTAGCTTTAGTGGGTATGATTCACAGGAAATAAGGGGCAGAGTTGGTAAAACTTCAGATCAGTTCTAGAAAATTGATGAACAAAAATAAAGGCTATTGGTTACAATTACTTGCACTTCAAGAGCTTGTTCCCCAGGATATTTCCTTCAATTTGGGGCTGTGTCCTTCTTCAGATTTTCTCTTTTCTGGAACTTTTCATATAGATTAATTTGAGTCAGATGTTCTTAAATGCCTGCAGAGCATAATGTTGATGCCATGACAGTGTAATTAGAAGTTTAGAAATGTGAGGTTCAATCCAGTCAGGGCAGATTTGGCTTTAGGTAGATCTACAACTTATATAACTAGCCACAACTCTGTCCCAAAGGTTAAATATTGTCTAGAATTGGAAAAGCTCACTTTCATAACTGATGGCTGAACTTATTGTAGCTGGTGCTTAGTGGCTTGGGCATTCTTCTAGTCAAGTGTATATAGGCAGCTTGTTTACACCTTTCCAAGAGTCACAAGCTCCCTTCAAAAGAATAAGGTCGCTTGATAGCACGATTCTCTTGTGTTCTACTTTGTTATATGACATAGTTTGTACGTTTTCAAAGTGCCATCTGCATTCCATAATGAGAGCAGTATATTTTCCTTCCAAACATTTGACAAGTTAAGGATCCCGACATCTCAAACATAACTTTTCCCAGCATGCACACAGTGTTACAAGCATCAGTACACAATTCAAGACAAGGACAGACCATTAGTAGGGAAACACAAGGTAAAAGAAAAAACAAGAAAGTAGACTTGGCACAATAGGAAAGTTGAAGTCATTTGAGGAACTCTGTACACCACTGGGCTTCTGTCTATGAGAATGTGGGACTAATAGAACAGGGAAGGTTTAAAAAAAAGATCCAGAAGGGGGAAGTGTAGCTTGACAGAAATTTTCCTGAGTATCTTTCATGTGTCATGACTTCCCTTAAGGACCCATATGACAGTAAAACATGGTTGACTCCTTGCCTTTGGAAAGTTTGTAGTCTGTTCTGCAACACAGGAAAATAGGAACAATTGGAGGATAATTCAGAGGGAGAGCGTTTCCCTGCGTAGAATACACATGTCAAATAAGTGAGGTGAGAGACCACAAGGTGAGCAGACAACCGTGTCTCCATGCACTTACCCAGCAGATGGTGACCTGGGCTTCTATGTGCGAGAAACCAAAGAGACTCGAAGGGTCCCACTGAGGAAAACAAAAGATGTCTCTCCTTGCCTGGACACAGGCTCTTTGGTGCACGCCATGAGGACTATGAAGAAAATTAAAGTAGGGGTGGAGAAAAGAGAAAAATGTCTGACAAGCTACAGACCCCAGTATCTCAAACATAACCCCTTGCGGGGGTCAGACAGGCCCCTGGGACAGGCTGACATGCAGGGAAGTTTGCAGCAGGTGGGGGTGGAATGGGTAGATACATTGTGGCATGGCCTCACGATACAACATTATATGTACATTAACACTTGTTGTAGAGCGACAGTTAATAATAAGGGAAATATTCATAATACATCAGTAAGGAAACAGAGCCAGTAAAAAACAGCAGTTTCGTGTTATCCTGCTGACATCTTAACTCACCTTATACCTGGGATTTCATTGTGTGAGCCCTGTGCTCACATAAAGAGAAAAGTAAGTCTTGCTGGTACAAAAATATCTGCTAAATACGAACTACTTTACGTACTTGTTCTTGCTTAAATATCCTTAGCTGTGCAACACCAGCGGCCATCAGATGGCCTTTTAATTGGCACCACGTCGGCTTTTGGACTCTAGAAATATCCTAAGATGAAGGACAAAGGGCCGAAGCCATTTGTCAGTTACTATAAATAATAAAATAGGGCCCTTAGAGCACTGATTTCAGCGTCTGAAGAGGGCTGGGTCTCCAAATGCTGCATCTCTCCTGGCATGCGTGCTTTTTCGACTCACACACTGAGGGAGACTCTTGTCTGACCTGGGTCATGTGCCAGACTTCTGTCATCTGCAGTCCCAGGGGCAGGCAGAGGGGCACAGGGCTTTGGATGAGGGTAGAGCGAGATAGACAGGAAACCAAAGGGCAGTGGGCAGTGGGCGGTGAAGAGGAACTCAGTTTCTCTCCATCCTCCCTGCAGAGAGGTGTGAACTGTGGGAATTACGAATCGCACTCAAGTTTGATTTCAAATTCCAAGTAACCAAACACCCTTGGCCTATTCTCTTTACTTATCTATAATACGCTGTTTTAAAATGTGTTTTGACAGGCAGGATGCTGCTCCCCTGAACCTGGGCTACTTAGCAAGCTGAGGTGAGAGGATCACAAATTCAAAGCCAGCTTAGGCCAGTGAGACTTTCAAAATAAAATTTTACAAAAGGACTGGAGATGTAGGTTAGTGGTAAAGTGCTTCCTAAACTGTGTGGGACTTGGAGTTCCACCCCTATTATAGAAAAACAAATAAAAATCTAAAATAAATCTATGTTGGAGTCTTTGATGAGGCCCAATATGTGAAGTCTTAGAATGGTTCTGGATGCACATTAAGCTCTAGTGTTATCCTGGGTGTCATCTTCAACACTGCCCAAACCAGTGCCATTTTCATGGTCGTCATGACAACCACCCGTGTCCCCAGCCAATCAGCGACCGTCATTTTTTCATCATTCACTCCTCTAAATGATTTTCAGGGTTTGGTTTGTTTACAAGATCATATCTAAGCTCATCAGGCGAGTCACAGTTTCTTCAAACCCAGGAATATTCTCCGTGTCTTCAGCCCTTGCCTCGTAGACATCTAACATTCAGTGACCGTTATTACTCAATAGCGAACATGATAATTATGATATTTGACCTCCTCTCTTATTCCATTCCAACTCGCATAAATAGAAAAAGCTCTGAATTTAGGTGTTTAATTTTTCGAAGTATTGAGAATAAACTCATTAGGTTATAAGGATTTAAAAATCACAAATAAGGCCATAAAATTATTTTTTTGACTTTTATTCCTGACCTTGTACCATCTTACAAATCTGTCCTCAAACATTAAATAAAATGGGTGCTTATGATACATTACGAAGCAGAAGTTGCCTGCCCAATTATCCTTCAGCTCTTCCTTCTTACTTAGACAACTTATGATTTTGCTAAGGAAAACAGTGTACCTCTCAAAAAGTCTATGTTTCCTATCATTTCCTGAAGGCTTATCATATGATAAATTCAGGTCATGGAGAGATATAAATGGAAGTTACATGCAGGAATTTCCTTTGATGCACCCAAAAAGCTTAACACACAGAACTTCTTTGTTCTTCCCTGTTTTTTTTTTTTTTTTTTTTTTCTGCCTGGAATGTAGCAGCCATTTAACTATTACAAGACAGTCTTGAGAATGAGTCATACACTGGCAATAGCCAAACTGAAAAATAATACAGTAAAAAGTCAGCATTGCCTTGGCTGCCCACCTTCTGACCACAAGCTAAGCACAAGAAAAATGAACCCGTATTTCTAACCTCCATATTTCTCTATGTCTCTTTTACTCTTTCCAGTATAATATTCACACTAAATGAACTATAAGAATTTTTGCCCCGTGTGATTGTTTAATTCTAATATAGTTGTTACATAAGAAAAATATTTTACTTCTTCTTACAAGTAATAAATTAATGCATTTATATTAATAAACACAATCTGCTGAGGACTGTGATAAACATTGTAGGGATGAATGACTCAGACTGTTTATGAATGGTAAGACATTTATAACCCAGTGTGGAGTTTCATTATGTTAATATGTCAGCATCCAAAGTCTGATTATTGCAGAAAAGTTATAAAAGACCTGAACAGATTTCCTGTAGGATATTAAATAGGCATATTATCTGCACTTGATTTTGGGGAAGAATTTAGCCTAAAATATGCTTTTTCCAGGACATTATGATTTTTAAAAGATCTTTTTTCTCCAAAAGCCCAGATATTTTCAGATGATAAGGAAAGTGCTTTTCATGTGATTGTCCTGAAACTGTTCATTTTCTATGGAATATATTACGAATGCATAAGAAATTTCATTTTAAATGATAAACGTCTGTGAACAGCTCATACCCTTAAAAACGCATTTATCCACAAATCAACAATGTAAATTTGTTTTCAGATTTGTTTTGTGTGCTTCTCTGAGCCTCTTATGTCCCTCTTCAGCTCCCATAGTGTTTGTAGCTTCCTACAAGGAGGCTGAGTGCTCTGGGCATAGAAGTCAAAGAAAACTATGTGACTAAAAACGGCACCATCTTCAGGGGATTTTCTACTAAACTCATGGATGTTATCTTCAAAACTGAAAGAACCCCTTCCACACTGCATTTAGTTTGAACATTGCAAAAAAAGTTAAGATATAATAACTCAGTTATGACAGGAATGAGACTTGACTTGGTTAGTCATCCAGCATATCTCAGCAAAGCATCTAGTGCTGTCCCGGTGGCTTTCCACAGGGACCCAGGTCCTTCTATTATTTCTCTGTATACCAATGCTTTTGCTGGACTTCCTCCAGAATCAAACTATCATATGGCTTGGTCAGGCCTGAAGTCCCAAATAGGTAATATATTGAAAGATAAACTAAAGAATGTCCTTCTCTACAATTAACTACTGAATTCAAAAAAATGAACATAGATTTGGGAAAGACCTGTGAATTTTTAATTTTTTTGTAGGCACAGTCCTACCTGGAGACATTTAATGGCTATATGCCTTCTGCTTAGTGCCCTGATGATATAAACATAGCACTTGCTTTCATTTAATAGTACCAGGCGAGTTTAAGTGTTCTTATCAGTAAAAAGATCATAGCAATTAAGAAGACAGAACTCATACAGTGAAAAGAAGGTAAAACTAAAAATTCTTAACTAAACAAAAGAGAATAATTTAGGATAATTCCATGGGGAAACAGAAAAGAAAGAAGAATAATCAGGAGAGATAAATCTTGGCAGAGTGGCAGAGAAAGCCTTCCCAATGAAGTATGTTTGAGCATAGACCTGAGTTATGAGCAGTAACGGGCTGTGTAGAGATTCACAGAGCAAACATTCCACAGAGCAACACTAGCAGCTGTGTATGCCCAGACACCAGGATGAACTTGAGCTCTTCAAGAAACACTATGACAAATGCAGAGATTTATGGATTGGTCTACATACAGGAATGGAAATAGGATTTTATCAGCCACAACTAAGAATTATCATGTGATGCTGTTCTACAGGAGGAGTTAAGGGCAGGAAGACATGGTCTGATTTCCACCATGTTATTCCGGCTGCTGTCTAGAAAATGAATCAAAATAGAAAAAGAGCGTAATCAAGGAGACCGGTGAGGAGACTGTTGCCAGCAGCCAGGAGAGACTTGGTGGTGGTTTGCACAAGAGGAAGCCTTAGGGATTTGCTTGTGATGTGTTAGACATTGTGTTCATGTTTCAAGAACATAAAACTCACAGCAATGTTTAGAAAAGCTACTCTTATTCCTATTTTCCAACAGGAAAGCTGGAGCTCAGAGAGGCTGAGAAAGTTACACACAGAGCAGAGTCCTTGCCTAGCACACGTGAAATCTGGGTTCCATCCCCAGCATCACACACACACACACACACACACACACACACACACACGAGTCACAAGTACTCACAGACTTGGTGAATGGCTGACCGCTGAATCAGTCACACGTTAAGACTACGCTCTTGGGTACTGTATCATCGTGACTTCTGGGAAGCAGCTGCTGTTGATTTCCCTGGAGGGATAAAGGCAGAAGCCCTCAGCCTCAGGACGAGGTATATCTGAAGCCCCTCTGTGGACATTTTTTACATCAAGGAGCCTCTTGATACTGGAGGTCTCTGAGGTTCTGTCTGACCTGTGAAGATTCATGTGACTGGCGGGAGACTGAGGATCCTGAGTGAGAAGCAAAGGCCTTTGCCATGCCCAGTGGGCAGCAGGAGCTGCATGCCTGTGTGGGCTCCTCCTGCCCTCCGAGTCCCATGTGGAGACCCAGCCATGCAATGAGGAGGAGCAAGGCTGGCATCACGGAGGGCTCCGGGCAAGGCTGCACGCTTTAGGAAGTCACTGCTGCTGTCAGAGTGAGGGGGCAGCCAGCGCGCTCAGTGGGTAGGGAGACGGCACCTCACTATGGAGAGTGTCTTACTGCAAACAGTGGCCTGGACACAGAGCAGTGAGGGCTTTTCCTGCTTGCTGTCCACAGCAGGGATGGCTGGTGTGGTCAGTACTCAGAGCCATGGCCCCTCTCTGACTCGGTGTCTCTGGGTGGGAATGATTCATCTTTGTAAGAGCCACATCCTCAGGCTGATACAGGCATCCCTCCCCCGATTTAATTCCCCATTGCTTTAGAAAGGGGATGGAGATTGAATGCTTTGGGATGCAAGTAAGAGACTGTCCGAGCATTCACTTGAAAGAAGTGATTCACTTTCTCACAGAAAACACGGTTCTGGGTGGAAGGCAGTGTGAGGGGATTTTTCAGTGATCTGATAACATCAAGGCTCCAGGCAGCTCAGCTTCCCTGCAATCCTCTCTGCCTTTCGCTTGCCCTTAGGTGATCCAGACTCCTTTAAGTCCCTTGCTGTCCTTATGGCGCCGTGTTGACAGCAGGCAGGAGCAGTGCAGTGCTCCTTTTCTAGTACTGACCCCTTATCAGAAATGAAAACTCACTTTTCCAGAGGCCCCCAGGGGACTTGGACTTCTTACCTGTAGGTGGGTAGCTTAGCCTTCCTAGATGGAGATCTGTCCCCTTCTTTCCTGGGAGCTTCTGTCAGATCTGCGGCTAGAATTGATGTTCTGCTTCTCAGTCCTTTCTGTCACCTGGGTAGCTTATAAACAAAATTTATTTTTCAGTTCAGGAGTCCAGGAAGTTTGATATCAATGTATCAGCTGAAGCCATGCACAGTGGCCCGTGTGTATAATACCAACTACTTGGGAGGCTGAGGCAGGAGGGCCACAATTTGAATCCAGAGCCTGTAACTTAGTGAGATTGTTGTCTCAGAATAAAAAATATAGAAAGGCTGGGGATGTAGCTGAGTGCTAATGCTCTGAGCTTGATCCCCAGTACTGCATACAATAATATAATAACATAATATAATATAATATGAAATAATATAATATAATGGCTTGGAATGTAGGGCAGCACTCCCTGAACTTAGTACTATCAAAAGAGAAAAACCTTTGGCTCATTTGGCTGTGGTGGGGTCCTGTTTTCTTGTTCAGAGATGACAGTCTTCCTGTTTCCCCATTTATTGGAAGGGCACTAAGCTCCCTCCTGAGGGGTGCATTTCCATAACCGAATCTCCTCCTCATCCCCCCATTACATTCCATTGGTGATGAGGTTTTGACATATGAATGTTGAATATGAACATGCAGATCAGCATTCAGACCACAGAGTTCCATGAATGGAGAACAAAGAAGGTGGCGGGCTTTGACTCTGAACCCTTTTACCAAGTGACACCAAGTTGCCATAATCACTAAGGTGGTGGTGACTTTGGACTTTGGTGCCCAGGGGTAGCAGTGAAGAGGGAATCTGCCCTGCATACCATCCTGGTTTGCCCATGGATACAGAGCCTGCCAGTTGAATTTGGCAAAGAGCTGCCCTTCGGGGAGCTTTCAGTAAAGAGCCCCACTGAGCAAAACGGAGCGTAATCAACTCTTGCCTCTTTCCCCGGCACTGAGCAGAGTGGAGCCAACATCTTCTTGGCCTCCGGGGTCAACAGGGCTGAGAGCAGAAGGGAGAAGGAGAAAGTTGTTCATGTGTCTGGAACCCATCACAAAACCCCACCCAGGTGAACTGAAGGCTGTTTCCCGGGGGCCCCCGCAGCCAGTATTCAGCACAGGTGCATGTGTGCAGGGGTTAGTTAGCGATATTTCCTTCCTTTTCACAATATTCACTGTGTTGACAGTGGTTTGCAGGAATCAGGATCATAGGATATTTTTCAGGGCGAATTATTTTGTACTATTAGTTCTGCAATATATTTTGAAGTTTTTTTTAAGTATTGTTTTAAACTTGTCAAGCAGAGCACACTCATCACACAGTCTATTACTGTAATTTATTAGAGGTCCTAAGTGTGCCTTCAACATAATGTGTTTTATGTGGATAGCTGTGTGTGCTCACAGATGGAAAACTTTAAAGGGACACCAAGAATGGGTCCACATAGGCAACTGGCTCGGATTACTCTGAGCCTTGGGTTTCTCCTCCAGGTTTCGTCTGGATTAATGTTAGCAAGAACAATAGTAATTGTGATGGTTTAGATGCAGAACGTCCATCAAAGACCTCAAGTGCTGGAGGGCAGAGCTTTTGGAAAGTGATTGAATCTTGGTGCGCTAGAGTTGACTTGTGGTTGGGAGGTGGGATCTGGTCAGAAGAGGCTGGGTGGTCCCTAGAGCTGTGGCTTAGGAAAGCGTGTCTCCCCTTCTGGCTCCTCGCCCCTCTCTCTGCTTCCTGGCTACGTGATGTGAGCAGATTTTCTCATTCTGTGTCCCTCTGCTGTGCGGCTTTCTGCCTTGGAGCCAGTAGCCCTTGAAGCGAACCCAGAATGAAACAAACCTCTGCTCTGTAAGTCACGTGCGTTGGGAGTTGTGTGTCAGCAACGAGGGACATGACCATGACAGTAGTAATAATAGGGGCGGTGATGATGGCGGTGCTGATACACGCTGGCGAGCGGTGACTGACACGCACTGCTCGGTGCCCCGCCCACGCAGCCATTCACTTAAACTTTTTCTGGGTTTATTGGGGTACGACTGACAAGTGAAAGGTAATATATTGAACGTACAAACTTGACGTGTGTATGTATGTATACATTGTGAAATTATTTCCGTAATCAAACTGATCAACATATCTATCACTTTGATCACTATTACCTTTTGCTCTTCTTTACTTTCCCTTCTCTTCCCCCTCCTCCCTCCTTATTTCTCTTCTACTCCCTCCCCCCTCCCTCCCTCCCTCCCTCTTCTCTCCATTCTTCCCCTCATCTCCTTCCTGCTCTTCTACTCTCTCTTCTCTTCCTGCTTCTCCTCCTTTGGTGAGAACATTGTGAGGTGTGCTGTCTTTGCAGGCTGCAAGTGCACATACAGGAAGGACTATCGTCACCACTCTGTAACTCTGTCTCCAGAACTTACTCAATTTGGTTAACTAAAAACTGTGGACCCTGTGACCATTCCCTTTCTCCCTTCCCCTACCCCCCAGCTACCGCTGTCTACTCTCTGTCTGTGTGAATCCGACTACTTTAGGTCCCACATACGTGCACAATCAAGCATTATTTGGGCTTGGCTGATTCCACTTAGTATAGCATCCTCCATGTTCATCCTTAGGGGTGCAAATGTCAGGACTTCTTCATTCAGTTAATATCATTACTATTAACAGCTATAGGGCTTTGTGAGGCTGGGATGCAGCCTAGCATAGCGCTTTAATTGAAAAAACAGAAAATACGCATTAGCCAGGCTAATGTTAACTGAATGAAAGTCAAAATGGAATGACCAGGAGGCTGAGCTGACCCCCAGACAGCTTCAGCAGCCTCTGACTGCTCCCTCACAATCCTTCATTGGCAGGGGAAATTCACTGGGTCCTGGACAGATTCAGGAGCCTCAGTGACCACAACCCATGCATACCTGCACCTGTGGGGAAGCAGAGCTGAATGCCAGACAGCTTTGGCAACCCTGCATGGGAGCCAAGCTGAACCCCAGGCAGCTTTGCAGGCCTCAGTGACTGTTCAGCCACCCATCCCCTACTGGCGTAGGAGCCAACAGAGCCCTAGAAAGCTTTGGGAGCATTGGCAACTGCAGTGTGCCCGTACATGCCATTGCAGAAGCCATATTGAGCACCTGGGACTTTTGGGTTCTTGCACGACACTCCCACATCATCTCAGAAGTGAGGCTGAGCTCCATGGTACCTCCTAATCTTCAAAAATAACAAAACAAAGGAACAAAATGCAATCTCAGAACGCCACCTTACATAGAACAAGTCCAGGAGACATCAATATAGAAGTGATTGGAAATCATACACCTGAAATTTCTGAAATGATAGCAACTGAAGCAAAGAAACAATTCCATCAGGCCAAAGAAGACATCAGATGAGAAATAATCTCCCAGGTAAAAAAGAAATAAGAACAATAATGAAAGAATTGTTCAGCACATCTAAAGAAGGTATAGATAAGAAAATAGGGGAGCATAGAAAAATGATGGAAACCTTGAATGAATAGGAAAGAATTAGAGTACATGAAACAGATTCAAACAGATATACAGGAATATAAAAATTCCATCCAAAGCTGGCAAAACCACTTGAATGAAGCTGAAGATAGACTTTCAGACCTTGAAGACAGCAATGCCGCTAACAATTGTGAAAGGAAGGATCTCTTAAAAATAACAAGCAACCAGGAAATAATAACTCAACAGCAGCAAGATGAACAAAGAAAAACAATGTAAGATTAATAGTTGTCAATGAAACAGCAGAAGTCAACACAAATGACATAAAAAGACTATTTGCAGAAGTAATAGCAGAAAATTTCCCAAGCATGGAAAAAGAATCAGACATACAGTTAAATGAGCCATTTAGAACTAAAATTAGCCGTAAACAAAATAAATCGACACCCAGAGACATAGTTATTAAGATCCCAGAAATTCAGCAAAAGAACAGAATATTAAAAGCTGTTAGAGAAAAGAAACAGATCACCTATAAGGGAAAGCCAATCAGAATCACAGCAGATTTCTCAGCACAAACCATCAAGTCAAGAAGAGCTTGGAGGGAGGTATTTCAGGCCCTGAAAGAAAACAACTTCCAACCCAGATTGATGTACCCTGGAAAACTATCCTTTAAAATTAATGGAGAAATAAAATATTTTCATGACAAAGAACAACTGAAGAAATTCATGGGCACCAAACCAATCCTACAAAGAGTACTACAAGATATTCTTGCAAGAGACAAAAATGACCACAATTTCAAGAACAAAACCAGAAAGGAACCACCAAGCAGAGCAAGCAGTTAAACAGAGGGAGAAAGGAGGAACCAACAGCAGGAAAATAACGTGACAAAGATGAGCCAGTGCATATTAGTTAAAATCATCAAGGTAAGTGGTCTCAATTTACCAATCAAAAGAAGCAGATTGGCAGAATGGATCAACAAGCAAAATCCAACAATATTCTGTATACAAGAAACACGTTTCATTCAAAAGCAAATTCATAGACTGAAAGTCAAATGATGGAAAACAATACTCCATGGGACAGGAACCCAGGAAAAGGGTGAGTGTAGGTGTTCTGTTTGCAGACAACGTGAACTTCAAACTAAGAAAGGTCAAAAGAGATAAAGAAGGTCACTACATACTTGTGAGGGGAAAACTTCAGGAGGAAGAGATAACAATCCTAAATATCTATGCAATAAATACAGGAGTACCCAACTATATAAGACAAATTTTAACATATATGAAAAATGAAATAAACAGTAACACAATTATAACAGGGAATTCTAACACCCCATTTTCACAAAGAGATAGACCAACTAGACAAAAAATCAGCAGAGAAATGACAGAATTAAACCAAACGGACCTTTACAGAGTGTTCCACCTAACAACATCAGAATACACATTCTTTTCAGCTTCACATGGGATATTCTCCAAAATAGTCCATGTACTAGCACACAGAACATGCTTAAGTAAGTGCAAAAGAGTTGAAATTATCCCACGCATACTATCAGGCCATGGTGAAATGAAATTAGAAATTAATGACAAAATAAACTTCAAAAACTCCATAAAAATATGGAAATTAAATAACACCCTCTTGAACAACCAATGGGTCAAGATGAAATGAAACAATACTTCCAATCAAATGAAAATGCAGATATAACTTACGGGAACCTGTAGGATGCAATCAAAGCAGTCCTCAGAGGGAAATTTATAGTGGTGAATTCTCACTTCAGGAAAATAGAAAAAGCAATAAATAAAACAAATAAACAATCTTATGCTGCACCTAAAGCCTCCAGAAAAAGAAGAGCAGGTCAAGCTCAAAGCCCAAAGAAGGCAAGAAATTATAAAGATCAGAGCAGAAATTAATAGAACAAAGACTAAGAAAACAATTCAAAGAATCAAAGAGTTGGTTCTTTTAAAGAATAAATAAAATCGATTAAACCCTAGCCAACCTTATCAAAAAAGGAAAGAAAGAACTGAAATTTATGCAATAAGGAATGAAAGAGATGAAATCACTACAGATCCTGTAGAAATTCAGAGGATAATCAATACCTACTTCAATAATCTTACTCTCATAACATGGAAAACCCAGAGGAAATGGACAGATTCCTAGATGCATATGAATTACCAAAGCTGAATGAAGAAGATATAAAGATCCTGAATAACTCAGTATCAACCAGCAAAATTAAAAATGTAATAATAAACTTACCAATGAAGAAAAGCCCAGGTCTAGATGGATTCATAGCTGAATTGTACAAGAAATTTAGAGAAGATATAATGACAATTCTTCTCAAAATCTTTAATGAATTTGAAAGGGAAGGAATTCTCCCTAACTCACTCCTGGAGGCAAGTACTACCACGATACCAAACCAGAGAAAAAACCAACAAAAAAAGAGAACTATAGGCTATTGCTTCTTAGCCTTTTGCTAAGGTTAAGTGGAGAACAACAGGCCAATCTCCCTAATCAATATAGATGCAAAAGTTGTCAATAAAATACTAGCAAATAGAATGCCACAAGTCATCAAGAAGATTATGTACCACAGCCAAGCAGGATTCATCCCAGGGATGAAGAGATGGTTGAATATATGCAAATCAGTTAATAGAATATACCACATCAATAGAGCTAAAGACAAAGATCACATGATCATCTGAAAAGATGCAGAAATAGGTTTTGATACAGTCCAACACTCATTCATGATAAGAAAAAACCTACTGAAAATAGGAATATATGGTCTTTACCTTACTCTAATAAAAGTCATCTATGACAAACCAACAACCAACATCATACTAAATGGACAAAAATTGAAAGCTTTCACTTTAAAATCAGGAACAAGACAGGGATGTCCACTGTCACCATTCCTATTCAATAGAGATCTGGAAATATCAGCCAGAGCAATTAGAGAAGAGAGAGAAATAAAAGGAACAAGGATAGCAAAGGAAGAAGTGAAATTATCATTATTTGCAGATGATATGATACTCTACATAGAAGACCCCAAGAACTCCACAAAAAGGCGTATATATTTAGTAAGGAAATTCAGTAGCATAGCTGGATACAAAGTCAACACTCAAAAAACCAATAGCATTCCTAAGCACAAACAATGAACAGACTAAGGAAGAAATTAGCGCAACCACACCTTTCATAATAGTACCCCCCAAAATAAAATACTTACAAATCAATCTAACAAAGGAATGAAAGATCTATAGAGTTAAAATTAAAGTACTCTGAAAAAAGAAATCGAAGAGGACTTCAGAAAATAGGAAGATAGTCTTTGCTCATGGATAGGAAGAAGCAACATTGTGAAAATGCACATACTACCAAAATTGTTGTACAGATTCAATATAATCCCAGTGAAAATACCATTAGTATACCTCACAGATCTAGAGAAAACATTTCTAAAATTCATCTGGAACCAGAAGAGACCTAGAATAGCAAAAGCAATCCTGGATGAAATGCAAGGCAGGTGGAATCACAATCCCTGACTTGAAATTATACTACAAAGCTACTGTGATAAAAACAGCATGATACTGCCATAAAAACAGATCTGAAGATCAGCGGAACAGATTAGAAAATGCAGACACAGATACACACACACTCAGCCACCTTATCTTTGACAAAGGGGCAAACATGTTTACTGGAAGAAAGATGGCCTCTTTAACAAATGGTGCTCAAAAAATTGGCATTCAACACACTAAAGACTAAAACTACAGCCCTGCCTATCACCATGCACTAAACTAAGGTCAAAATGGATCAAAGATCTAAATGTTAAAACAGAAACACTAAATCTATTGGAAGAGAAAGTAGGTAAAAGTCTTGAAGACGTAAGAATAAGCAGAAAGTTCATGAACAAAACCCAAACTGCACAGGATATACTTCAAAGAATCAACAACTGGGACCTCACCTTATTGAAAAGTTTTTGCACATCAAAAGAAAACACTAATAGAGTAAAAAGAAACCCAGGAATTAGGAAAAAATTTAGTCAACTGCCCCTCAGACAAAGGAATTCTTTCTAGATCATATAAAGAATTAAAAAAAATCAGGCCCCCAAGATTCAAAGACCCAGTCCAAAAATGGGCATCTGAGATGAATATACACTTCTTAAATGAAGAAATACTAATGGTGAATGAATATATGAAAAAATGTTCAACATCATTGGTCATTTGAGAAATGCAAATTAAAACAACACTGAGATTCCATCTCACCCCAGAAAGAATGGCTGTCATTGAGAAA
Source organism: Dinomys branickii (assembly GCA_004027595.1). NCBI lineage: Eukaryota > Metazoa > Chordata > Mammalia > Rodentia > Dinomyidae > Dinomys > Dinomys branickii. The sequence continues at coordinate 180,340 of PVLD010001831.1, forward strand.
TCAACCAATAACAAATGCTGGAGAGATTGTGGGGAAAAAGGAACACTTCTCCACTGCTTGTGGGAATGTAGATTTTTGAAGTCACTATGGAAATCAGTGTGGAGATTCCTCACAAAACTAGGATTACAAGTGCTACCCAACCCAGCTTTTCCTCTTCTGGGTATTTTCCCAGAAGATTTAAAAACATCACACCACAGAGATGTATGTGCATTCATATTTATGGCAGCACGATTTGTCATAGCTAAATTTGGAAACAAGCCAAATGCACATCAACTGAAGAATGGATAAAAAAGAAGTAGTATTTTTATACAATGGAGTATTACTCAGCTATAAAAAAGATAAACTCAAGGCTCTTATAGGTAAATGGATGCAACTAGAGACCATACTCATAAGTGAAATAAATTGGACCCACAGGTGTAAACATATTGTGCCCCTAGTGTATGAACCTGAAAGAGTGAATAAAACCCAAAACATAGAATAGAGATTATGAAAAGAAAATAAATTGCTTAAAGGAAGGAACAACTGGGAAGAGGGAAAGGAGAAAAATAAAGAAAGAAGGAAGTGAAAAAAATATATGGATAGCTGTGATAAGTGTATTGCTAATGTCTAATGGCTTATGGAAGGGAACAGCTGTGGGAGACCGCTGAGAGACCTGCGATCGGCGTCCATTTTGTAATATATCAGCCATCTTGAAAGTCTTCTTGAATTTTCAGTTTCTATCTTAAGTTTCTGTTTTTCTGAGTTAGGTTTCTGTTTCCCGTAAGTCACGTGCTATCCGGACCTCCCTCCGTTGCTTAGTTACCCGCTGACGTCAACCTCCCCATTTCCGCACTGTATATATACCCGCGGTTTCCGCCTAATAAACGAGACTTGATCAGACTCCTGTCTTGTCTCCGTTTCTTGTGTCTCTTGTCCTTTCCCATCCCCACTGCCCCTCTAGAGTCTCCGCTGACTACCCGCGGGTCGGGTCAAACAGTTAATGCTTAATTTTTAAAATGTTCTTGTCTTTGTTTGACCAACTTCGCATGCTTATATCTGGTAATCTCAACAACTAATTTGAAGACAACAATATGCAATATAACAACCATTGGTGAATTCCTACCATTTTTGTCTAGTGAATTTCTGTATCATTTCTAATATTTCTTTTGTTTTTATTTTTTTCTCTTTAATGGTTTTATCAGTCTTGAATTCTTATGTGTGGTAATCTGAGCAACTTTGTTGAAGATAACATCAGGTAATATAACAACCACTTTTTTTATTTTTATTTTTTTGGCGGTACTGGGGATCGAACTCAGGACCCTGCGCTTGCTAGGCAGGCGCTTATTCCACTGAGCTATATCCCCAGCCCTAACAACCACTTTTAATTCCTATCATTTTGTTCTGAAACCCTGTATCATTTTTATTGTTTTAGCTTTGTTTTATTTTTCTAGGTTGTTGCTATTTTGCTATTGTTCTTTTTTATTCTTCTCTTTAAAATAAAAAAGATAATGGATGGACCAATCGCAAATCAAGATCCAGCCAAAGATCTTCAGTTCTTCTTGGTTGTTTAATCTGAGCAGTGATGACAAGCCCCTCTGAGCAAAGGATTTCCATATCATACTCTTCCCTCTGGACCTCACAGAAATGCATACAGAGCAAAGGCCTCTTGTTTAGGTTCTTTTAAAATAGACCTTGAAAGATTGCCATGTTTAATGTAGAACTTGCCATTTCTAGCTCAAGTGTTCAATGAAATTTTTGGGCAAAGTTCTTTAAAGATCATTCTGGAAGAAGAGTTCCAGCACTTGCCATGACTCCCAAGTCAGTTCCTCCCCTGTGGACATTTTCCCTTTCTGGGTCTGGCACACAGAGCTGAGCAAGACTTTCTGAGGACTCACAGCCAGCCCTGCCCACACACAGGGTCCATGTTGGCTTTTGTGTCTTAGTTTTAGCTGAGCCACTAAGCCCTTCCCTTCCAAGGTGACTTTCTACTAAGTAGCACAGAGCTTAGCTGCCATCATTCCTTCACTCCCCTAGTCCCCCAGAGCACCCAGAGAAGCCTCTGAAGAAAGTAAATCAGATCCCATTTCTTAGAAGCTTCATTATTTCTCACGGTGTCTCATGGTGCCCTCATTTGACCCACAAAGCCTGGAATGGTCCCCTCTGAGCTGTGATCTGTCTGCAGTTTGTATCTCTCTTCCTGTTTCTCTGTGCCATCTGCACCTGACTTGCTGCCTTTCACCGAATTGCCCAAGCTCTCTCAGCCCCAAACCCTCACTTACCTGACACGCTCACCTTACCTTTTACGCACCTTGCCTGGTGTGCTTTTCTCATCTCTTTGCAAGAGTGGTGCAGCCCAAATAGTTCTTCCCATAAAGGCTATTCTACCCACTCACATAAAATAACTCTCCCTCCCCTGGTGCCTGTAACGGTGTTAGAGCTTAATTAATCTAAATCCTACGTGGTATGCTTCTGCTGTGTGCAAACCATCCTCTTATTAAAGAGATATTTAGATATATAATCGGAACCAGGGAGAGTTACTGAGCCTCTAAGTGATCTCTTAAATGAAAAGCAGTGACAGTGATGACTAATATTAGGAATGGTGTGTTCTGCTGTACATGATGATGCTGTAACCTGTCAGGCAGGTTGATGGGAACTTAATTTAAAAAGAAAAAAGAAAAGGATGAGGGTTTGTGGGAAATTCCAGTCATGTCCCACTTAAATAAGTAAAATTCAATAAAAAACAACTAGAGCTTTTCCCACTCATTTGGCTGCTGATTTCCGAGCCTTGTTGTGGTGTTGACTGTCCAGTTCTTCCCTGTGCACATTCCAGGTGTCCTTCCATTGGATTTTCACAAGAGACCTTCTGAGAAGAGGCTACTACTGCTGTCGTTTCTATGCCCAACCCTTGTGTTTTGCACAGGTTGGTGAACAGTGCACTCAGCTTTCTGCCAGTGTGAAAATGGGCCTGAGAACTTCAGTTTCAAAGAGGAAAGCTTTATTTGGATTCACAGTTTCAGAAGTGTCAGTCCATGGCCAGTTGGTTCCAGTGGTAGCAGCAAGGCAGGGAACATCACGGTGGAAGGGTTTGGAGGAGGACATCTGCTCACCTCATGATGGCTGGGGAGGGAGGGAGGGAAGACAGGAGGGAGGGGCAGAGGGAGAGAGAGGGAGAGAGAGAGGAAGAAGAGGACAGAGAAGAGGAGGACGAAGAGGAAGAGAAAGAGGAGGCAAGGAACAGGATGCGGTTCCCAAATCACACCCCCACGAACCATTCCCTGCAACTAGGCCTTACTTCTGAAGCTCCGTCACCCCCCCTAAAATGTCCTCAGATTGCAAATTCACTAGTGGATTAATCTCCTCATAAAGTTAAAGCCCCCAGGAACAAATTGCCTTCCAAAAGCCCTGTCTCTGAATACATAAGCCTTCGGGACAAAATTTTAGATCCAAACTATAGCATCAACATTTTCTGTAACGTGGCAGATAGTAATAAATATGTTACCTTCTGTGAATTAGAGCATCCCAATGTCACATGACCCATGACCATGACCCATGACCATGTGAGCGTTAGTGCCAAATTGTAGTCAGCCTACCCTTCTGGGTTTGTTCCTGACTTTTAGAGGAACCTCACAACGCCTCAACTCTGCTACTAGAGCTCAGAACAGCCACAGACGTTACATACACAAGCAAGTATGATGCCGTTTCAATAAAAATTCACTGAAAATAGCACGCAGCAGGATGGATTTAGCCCAATCTAGTTTGCCAGCCACTCTTAAGGAGGGTAGATATGTGCCCGTAGTTAAATAGCTAAGTGGCAACTAATGTTTGAACTCAGGTTGCCTTGATCCCTCAACCCTGGATTCTGAATCCTGCGCTCTGGAATGCCCCTCCTCCCGCTGGCCAGGCAGGAGAGTAAGGCCAGTATTGTTCCTAATAATTGTTACTGAGCACTTACTACATGTAGGCACTAAGGGATCTCCATTTCATTTATCCATGTATCTGTCAGCCATCTCCTTATCAGCTACCTGTATATCTATTTCTCCAGTATCTGGCATCGTCATCTGTGTTCAATTATCTGTATTCAGTAATTTATCTTTCTAGTGTTGAAGGAAGAGTCTAGTATTCAATATCTGAAGCAAAAAGCTAAGTATAGAAGACCTGCTTGGCTGAATATTTCTTTTACTGTACTGGAGACTGAGCCAAGGACCTTTAGAATGAGCTGTACCCTTAGCTCTTTTTTATTATTATTTTGAGACAGTATCTGGCTGAATTGCCCAGGCTAGGCTCCGACTTACAATCCCTCTGCTTCAGGCTCCCAGAGTGCTAGGATTACAGGCATTCTAGAGGACTGATCTTTTTAGAGTTTGAGAAAGTGTAGCATTAAAGGCTTGGTAGGCTGTCAGGAACAGAGCTGAGGGGTGCTGGCTGTTAGTTGTGGGGCCTGGTTTGTTGCATGAGGCTGGTGTGAACTCTGTCCACAGCAATTGAGTGAGTTGTCACGAATAATTTGGGGGTGGATTTAGAAGCATGTCAGGTGTTATCTGCTTCTGGTATGGAGTAGGATCAAAGCATCATTAGTGTTTTTATTTTGCTTGAATTTAGATCCTGATAACATTTTGTGCTTATAGCAATCCTAGAAAGGATGGGTTATTATCTCTCCTCTGTACTTGATATGTGAGAAAGTGCATATTGAGGTTATATGAGTTGACCAGGTCCTCAGAAAGGTGAGGGGTAGCACCAGGATTGTGGAGCAGAAATTTGGTTCCAGACTCCACCTCTTAAAAGGACCTGCTTCTGCCTCCCCGACCCATATTTGTGATCTGGGGTATCACAAGCCAATCACTGAGTGGCATGTGAGTTAATTCCTGGCTTGAACCTGAATGTCTTGTTCAGTTTGGCTCATGGTTTCTTCTCTTCACCATTTCCTCTTTTAGGTAACAAATGGCCGGTCAACAAGGAACATCCACCAGGCCAAACTCCTTGCTGTAAAGAGCAGCACCATTTAGGGCAATTGTTCCCGATATTTTAGCTTCTAACCAAAAAGTCAGTCTCGCTTTTGCTGAAAGGTTAATAAGCAGAAATGCTGACTTCACAGCACGTCAGGACAGATAAATGCCAACACAAAAGATCATGAAAAATTATAACCTAGTGTAATAGTTTAACTCTACTGTTTTTTTTTTTTTTTTTTCCGGGACCGGGGATCAAACTCAGGGCCCTAGTGCTCAGCGGCAAGCACTTAGCCCACTGAGCTGTACCTCCAGCCCTCTACTGGTTTTTTTCTTAGTGCTAAGACCAACGTTATAAAAGATCAAATGGAAAATTAAGAGGAAAAGCAAGCTCTCTCTCTCTCTCTGCAAATTTATATTCATGTTCTACAGATTACAAGACTAAACAGTTATTGCCAACATTAACATCAGAACTAGGAGAATCCTAACTACAGAATTATAGCCAGACAGTTACCATAGTGTCCTATTCAGCTAAAGACTGATTCCGAGCATAGGAAACTTGCAGCGATACCTGTTTTTACCCATAAGTAGACTCTGTGACAGTCACACAGCAGGAATTTACCTAAGCGCACACTTCTCAGACTGCATCCTTGTCATGAAGTGAAACACAGCTGTACTAACAATGGGCTTTAAGAAACCTAGACATTCATTTTGTCATCATTCTGAGGGCCTGAAATCTAAAATCAAAGTGTCAACAGAACCATGTGTTACTGAAGGCACCAGAAGGGGATCCCTCCTGCTTCCTCCAGCCTCTGGTATCTGCCTGTGGTCCTCGGCGCTCCTTGGCTGGTGGATGTGCTCCTCCAGTCTCTGCCTTCCTGGTGTGTTTCTGGTCTTTTGTTTCTTCTTCTCCCCCTCCCTCTCCCTCCCCTCCCCTCCCCA